>JAOEGS010007210.1:40270-67770 GCA_025447755.1 Corythornis vintsioides
GGGCCTGACCAAACGCTGTTATCACCACTGGGAAGCTGAGTCATCATCTCTGAACGTGTAGCCACATTTTTCAAGGTGCCAAGGAGAAAGAGGTGTTCTTTGAGAACCATGGTTGAAAATGGGAAAAATACTCTTTATGAGAAAAAAAAAATAAAGAGGAAAATGTATCTAATTTCCCCTTGGGTGGTGTAGTGGAGGTTTAAAGGGCATCTTTCTCTTTGACCAAACTTGAGTTTTAAAGTTCTGTCACCAAAGGTGATGCCAGAGCTCTGGATGGAGACCAGCTTTCCCTGGAAGGATTTATGGAGCCACTCTTCCAGAAATTCCTAACAGAGTGTAATAAATTCTTTGACCCACTCACCCTGCCGTGGTGCATATTGCTCAGAATATGTGTATTTTGGTGAAGCAATGTCCACATCTCATTTGCCAAGAACAGAAGGGAGAGAAGACCACAGAACAAAGGGGCAGCCCACGATACCCACGACACCACAGGCACTGCCAGCATGGCAGCCCCATGCATCTCCAGCACAGGAGACCTCCTCACAGTCCTCTCCGGGGAGTCAGCAACACAGCCTTTGTGAAACACATCAGCACGTGGAGATGGTGAATCTCTCTCAAAACTGGTACTTGGCATGCTAAGCAAACAAACAAGCAGCTGAATACATGTAAATTAGATGAATGACTTGGGTATAGGAGACAGGAACCTCGTAAGTCAAACGATTCCCAGCTTCCAGAAGGATTTGCATGCGGTGCAAGGAGGGACCTTGTGCAGATGAGGTTTGCCAGCAGGGTGTGTGCCCGGGGACCTGCATCTCTGTGGGACTGACTGGTGGAAGAACACATTAATAGACAGGTAACAAAAAAATACACTTCCAACACTTCAAAACGCAGGTGCCTGGATGCAATCTTGCATTTGCTTGCCCTGTCTGTTAGTAGGGTGGGCTTTTCCAAACAAAGTGCCTGTCTGCAGCTCCAGTGTGCCTTGCCTGCTCTGCAGAGCAGCAGTAGCCTTCAGGAGGAGGGCTCTGTACTTCTCAGAGTACTGACTTGTACTCTGTTGATGCTGAGTCAAAACCAGGCACTTTCCTTCCATATTCATTACTGTGCTATTTGGAAGGCTCAAGGACATGAAGCAAACTTTAAGCTGAGAAGATGTTAACAGAATGTATACATGGAAATCAGTGTTTCTGTCTCCATCTGTTTCTTTGGTCTCAAAAAACACAAGTGCCTCTGTAGCACAGTCAGTACAGTGACAATTTCTGGGCCCAGTGGGCAGACATTTTTTCACATCCTTTTTTTTTTCAGCGAGACTGCAAATACTAAAATCTTGTCACTGCCATTTGTAATGCACTTTTAGTTTATCACATCAAGATAAAATTGTTTCAGCCCACTGCCCAGCACTTGCCACCATGACTACTGATCTGAAGCAAAGCTCTCGAGCATACAGCAAACTGGGGAGAGAGCCTGCAAACTGAAACAGAACCAAAGCAGATTATAAATCAGAGCTCTAACACAATTTACCCAGCTAGATGCCACGACCCCAGTCATCTGATCCTCCACACCCTCCTTTGGCAGCAGACACGTAACAGCCCTGGTGTGGGTGGGAGAAGAGGGAAGACTGAGAAAGTGGAAGTGCAACTATTGGGGTGCCCCTGTGTCATGTCAATCACCTGCTCACCTCGTCTCCCTCCTCTGGGAATTCAGTGCCTGTTACACAGCAAAGGCCACACCTGGGCACGAGTGGCTGGTGTGTCTATGCTCTGTTCTCTGCAGGGGTGGAAGCAATCCTCCTCAACTGAACAGCTCCCTCCTCAGCCCTCTGCCTGGGCTGGTTCCCACCTCTGGGAAGGTCCTGCAGGTACCTGAGCGCACATCCTCACCCCGGTGCTGAGCTGAGGTGCACGTGGGCTGCCTGCCACCCCCACCGTGCCACCCCCACCCTGCACAGGCCTGGCATGGGTGGGAAATCAGGTTTGTTTCCCAGCAGGCTTGGGGTTTCTTGCCAGGTTTGCCAGCCTAAGAGTTTGTGTCAGCCACAGCCTCGCTCCACGTTGCCGTGGGGTGCACACGGGTGGAAGGTGCAGGGTCAGGCTGGCAGTGGCAGCCCTGCTGCTCAGCTCAGCTCTGCTGTGCTGTGCCACCCAGGGTGGACATGCAGTTTATTACCAGACAGGGCAGAGGAAGAGCAGCCTGGAACTTAGCTTCCCCGGGATGCTGGGAGCTGTGCTACCCGCTCTGCTGTGAACACCTGTGCAGTGCTCAGCAAAACACCCCCACAAGCCCTTTCTGGGCTCTCCAACGTGCAGTCTGTTACAGCTCCTGTCGATGAGGCAGTGCATAACTCATTTAGAGGGGCATGGCAAGTGTTCATGAATGACAAATTAAGATTTAGTTCAAACATCCCTGATGGGGTCTTGGTGCATTTACCGGGTTTATAGATCTGTTTCCTGGGAATGTACCTTGTAAAGTTGCATTTGTGAGTTGTTTATTCAATGAACAAAGTGATCCATTATGTTTTTGTCACTGTTTTAGACATGAATGGAAGGTAGGGAAATAATTGCAGTTAATTGCTCTTCTTTCTGATTTTCACAAGAGAAAAAGTTGAAGTACAGCAAATGGAATAGTCTGTTCAGGATTGGAAGCTGAAGCAAAAAAACCAAACCCCATCCTAAAGTGTATTTAGTTCTCTTCTACATCTTCCATCTTGGGAATTTGGAGAACAAATACTTTTTTTCCTAAAAGTCGTTGTTCGATAAAATGTAGCATGGGAAAATGAGACTCAAATCTTAAAATGTATAAAATTCCATTTTAATGTTGGTTATTCCAGGGGTTGGGAGTGGCAATGGTGAGGAAAGATTAAAAGCATGCTTCCCATCCCAGTCTTTCTCCGGACCTTCACTGTCCAGTTCAGAAGTCCTATCAGGAGGCCATGTGTTCAGCCCTGCCATGGAGAGCTGCTCTGCTAAGTTGTTGGGCTGGTGGCTTAGCTGATTCCTTTCCCTGTGTGTTGCAGGAGCACCCAGAAAAGCTTACACCATACTTAGGGTAAAACCCTTTCCATTTGGAGAACAATCGTGTCTGGCTCAGGCAAATTCAGTGGATTTAATGTGGTAAAAAAGAAACCTCCTTTTTCTGAGCGAGCGAGCTCTCTCTCTCAAAACAGATTGATCAATAGAGCAGCACAGTAAGAGCAAAGACCTGTTTTCAAAGAGGAAAATATCTTGTGAATAAGCCACTGGCCTGAAACTCAAGAAAATGTCTTTGCTTATCACATGTTTGCTGACAGAGAATCCTTGCAAAATGCTGGATTTCCAAGAACAGATTGCTGAACTCCTACTTTCATCTCGGGAAAACTGCAGCCAATAAATCATAAAACCAGAATTACAGAGACTTTGTTTTGGGGTAAAGTCAAAACTAGAATTAAGCATTCCACTTTCAGGAGATAAACTTCTAATCCTGGACTATTGGGCTAGCGAGTCTTAGCCAGTAAATAGAATTCAGCACCAAAACTGAATGGCAAATCCCTTGGCCCCACTGAGCTGTCAGACTCCCTCTCTTGTTCCCATAGGGCCCCAGGTCTGGAGGGGTCTGTGCTCAGGCTGTTTATTCCCCTCTGAGCTCCTGAAAGTCTAGAGCAGTCAGGATGAATGCTTAGGAGAAAAGCTTCACCCTTTGTTCTGATGAAACTGGAGGGTCTAGAAGCACGACCCTCAATGCAGACAAGCCTGAAATGCAGAGTGGAGGTGCCATGTGCTTCAGACCCTCACTGCTTCTGGGTAAGGAAGGTGAAGGAGGAGACACACAACCCTGTACTGACACAACTTACTAGAGACACCAGCTGGAATCTGAACCTGATCTCCAGTCAGGAGGATGATTTCTTTTCCCTGAGATGGTCAGAGAACTGGGAGGGATTCTGCTTTCTCTGACAGTAAGATAGAGCTTCTTCTGGAGGTGTTTTAACAAACGCACTTACAAAGTGCACTGGTGATGTCCCTGTCCTCTCCTCATCTCCCCCGTGGCACATTCAGATTTTGTGGATGTTGCCTTTAAGTAAGTGTAGAGGATCTAGGGAAAGACTCTGCAGCTTGTGAAATGTAAAATGGATGTTCTGTGGCCACCCTCCTCACCAAACACCTCCCCCAGGGGCCTGTGGCTGGGGAAGTTACGGCCAGAATTCCTAGGCAGCCTTCAGAAAGCAATTGCAGAATTTAAATATTAATATATTTTCCATAATTGAAGCAAACAGCTGTGATCAATATTCAAGGAGACCAAAGAAAAAGATCTTCCAGTCCTAACATTAGTCCTAACAAGTGAATACCTGTGAGGAATCTCAGCTCTGTGCTACTCCAGCCCGTTGTATGAGAATTCACTCCATGCTGTGGGTTTTAAACCTACACTGTCAAAAAGCAGGCACATTGTATTTTACAGGAGATTTGGTGCTTATTTGTTTCATTCTTCAAACTCAGGCTCACTTATTTCCGGGGAGAGCTTTTTCCATCAAAGAAGGAAAGGAATGTGAACTTTTTGTAGTTGGGGTCTCTCAGGCATCACTTTGAAGACAGATGCAGAAAGAAACTTAAAATTACATAGGAAAAGAAAAAAAGCCTTTGGTGGTTCTTCTTAATAAATAAAAACGGCCTGATGCTAAGTCTGCAACAACTGGAGTTTTGCAAGGTCTGCTTTTTGAGCTTTCTGTGCTCCAATGGCTCTCCCAGACATGGTGAGAGAGCCCAGAGTGATGATCTGCTGCAAAATCCTAATTTCTGGGGACATTAAGGAGAGGTGCCTCTTACCAGAGTTGTACGAAACCCAAAACCATCTCCTGCTGTGGAGAGATTGTTTAATATCCTACTAAGTTATACTCCTGTCTCCGAGTACAACTATTAGGGGTGATTCTTAAAGCTACTTGGAGACTCTGGTTTCGTGCAGGGCAAGCAGACTGCAGTTGTAACATGGAGCACAGTGGCAATAATCAAACACACTGACGTGGGCTCGCTCTGCAAACAGGCTCCTCTGAAGACAGAGCCAGAGAAATGTTTTGAGAACTTTGACATTTATAGCTGTATTTATAATCTCTTTTGGATCATTTCCTCATGGAATCCCATGTTTGTGTATCTTACATTCTCGGGAGAAATACAAATGTTTAAAGACAGTGCTGGTGGGGTGGGCAGTCCGGGGGCTCGCTCAGCACGCGCACAGCAAGGCTGGCGTTGCTGCGAGTGGGAGTCTGGGGGAGATGGAAGTGGGGCTTTCCTGAGATTATTCCAAAGTCATGGCACGCAGGTGAGTGCACTGCTTCGTCCTCCACGGCATTCTCACTGCACAGAACCTGAGTAGGCTTTTACTGTCCAGTGAGAGCACACAGTGCAGTGTTAACGTCTGACACTAGACACTCACTGTTAGTGCCCCTTCACTGCTACTGATCACACAGCCCACAGGGTGTCATTCCTGTTCCTACACCACCAATACCATCATCAAAACATCAATGCCACAGAAACACCAACACCAGCATGAAAAACATTATCCCATAGTTCAGGAAAAAAAAAAAGGGAGGTGTGTCCCCAAAGGGAAAATACATCTGGGCAGGACTGGGTTTGCATTAGCTCTCTACACATCCCCTGGGCACCCCGACCCTCCTGCAGACATCCCTGGGCTAGGTGGTGAGTGTCCCCCAGCTCCCTCAGCCCCAGGACAGGGTCTGCAGTGGGAGACAGGGAAGCTGTGACCCCCGTGGGGAGCAGCAGCCCCAGGAGGCCCGTGCCAGCCCTGCCTTCAGGAGGCTCTTCCCTCCCCAGGGTCTGCAGGGGGTGTGGGGTGAGCTCCACGTTCCCAGAGCATCACACATCCCTGCTGCTCCAAAGTGATAACAAACCGTGCAAGCAGAGAAGGAGCAAGTCCATTTTTAAACTGAAGCAAACGCTTGCCCAGAATGTTTTACAATGCTCAGTTTAGCTTTCTCTTCTGGTTTTTTTTTTTTTCATATTCGAACAGTATCACAAGCATGTCAGGAGTGTTTCTAAAAAGAAAAGAAGATACAAAGAGCTTGTGAGCCCTGGAAAATTCTTTCTATGTCAGCTTCAAAATTCTCACCAAAGCTGTGTAAGAAGCTTGCTAGAACAGCACCAGATGCTCAAGTGTCTTCACTAGTTGGAAAATGATAGCAATTCAGGAGATGCACACAGCTCCCTTTGAAGCCAGTGGAAAGATCCCCACTGATCGGAGTCACTGGATGAAAACTCAGCTTTGGAAAATAAGTCTCCCTGTCTACCAACTACAGAAACAAAAGAAAACCAGGTTTAAAGTGTAGGCTGTTCCAAAAAGAGTAGTGAGGTTTTTAAAGTCTAATAGATGCTCTTGTAATAAAGACCTTTTCTTCTGGGGTTTCACAATGCTCGGAAAGACACAGCTATTTGCAACTCTTCCCAGTAAAAGAAGAAACTCAATTGTACTTTCTCCCAGATGCTGATTTTGCTCTGGTTCCTAGCAGCAAATATATACTTTGTTCTGTGGTATATAGGGAAATCTCAGAGAGCAGAGGAAAAACACACAAATTATGGGACAAAACCTGCCATTATTTAGCAAATTACTGCCTGAATATGTGTCTTAAAAGACAAGGCTTGCTACAGCCCCAGCTCGTGGATTAAGAAAAATTGTCAGTAAGCAGCAGTTCAAGGGATGGGATGATTTAGCAGAGATCTCTGGGGAAGGGAAGAGAAAGCAAGGGGGAGAAGTCTAGCATATAAAGCTCGTGTAACTAAAGCACTGACCTTTACTTCTGACGCTGTTTCAAGTCCTGCTTTCTCTCTTAAGTGGAACTAGACAAAGGTTGTTGGGGAGATTTATTCCCCTGGGACCTGTGTCAGGACCACCAGACATCCCCAGAGAAGCAAAAGGAAAGGTCATAGCAGAGCTGCTGTGCATCCCTCACTTGTGGGAGGGCCCCCATACTCCCCTTGTCTATGGAATACTCCCGATGACTAAAAACTATCATTTGTTGCTGTTTTGACCTCTTAACATGTTCTCATCCTGGTTCCAGAGCATTGGAAGCCCAGGGAATTCCACACTGAGCCAGCTTTGGCAGTTGCCTGTCAGCTGTATCCTGCTAAGTACTTTTCACAGGCTGGAGGATGAAACCAAATTCCTCCCCTGAACTGCTCTGCTGCCCCGTTACAGGTATTTAGTTACTGAGCTTCCCAGGTACTCTTCAGAACACAGACCCAGTCCACCAGAGTTTTATAACACATTAGAAAATCCCACTGTGGTTCTCAGGTAACTGTAGGTAGTGGTGGAAATCGTGTCTAGGTGAGAAAAATAATTCCTGTTGACTCATGGAGACAATGAGATATTGAGTATTTTTAGAAGGCATATCACATGCTTTAAATAAGGTTTCAAACACCACTGTCTGCTGAAAAAGTATTTTCTGAAGCACTGCTCTTTCCCTTTCCTTCTCACCAGGCATGGCGTTCCTTTCTCCTCTTGCCCATTTTCTCTTACCATCCTTTTTTCCCCTTGTGTTCATGTTCTTACATCCTTCTTGTCCTTCTGCTTATCTGTTCATCCACCACCAAGGGTCTGTCCTAACGAATCACACATTTTTGGCAGAGAAGATGCAGTTAGCTAAAAGATGTGTTCCTTTGGATGTTTCCTGGCCAGGTCTATGTGTGCTGAGTGATGTGCAGATCAAAGGCCAAAAATATTTCCAGTAAGCCACAAAACCGTGCGCAGGGTTTATTAGAGAACTGTCTTAGGGCTGCAAACTCGATTCACTGGCCAGAAGCAAATACCCCAACCTTTGTTAAGCAGAAGCTATCTACTCGAGTGCATCCTAAGTGACTGGACGAAGTGCATCAATAAGCAGGGGGGTTCATTCATGGCTAGGAAGCACTAATCGGTAGTAATACGATTGTTCTCTGCAGAAAATGGGAAGGTATAGAGTGCTGCCATTGAGACGTGGGCAGCATTAGTCACTGCCAGCATTCTCTGAGAGTTCTACTCATTGTGATGAAGCTTTATAAATCTTTGTCATGTCTTCAGTGCAAAAGACACCCAAATCTACTTAGATTTCAGGTAACATATTAACATAAAGAGCCAGGTACCAAATAGGATATCTGACAATTTCCTTTAAAAAATGAGTCAGATTATTAGCTGGTATTGTGCTGTATTATCTCCCATTTTTTTCTTCAGTGATCAGAGCATACAGGGAAGACAAGCAGGTATAAAAGATACTTATGGATGGCATTAAATGTAGATTGGACTACTAAAAAATGCACATCACTATGGAGTTCATCTCCACAGCTGGAGGTGCTTCTCACCCGAAGTGATGCTGAGAGTATTCAACAGCATGTTTGATTGTATCCCAGCTGATCACAGTCTCATGAGACTGTTCTGGCTCTGGACCTTTTCAGTTGTGCACTGGCACAAACCCCGTGGTGTTGAATAAATTCACAAAGGTGGCCCTTCCTCATCAGGCACAGTTGTGCCTCTCACTTTCTGCAGCCATGGCAATGTCTAGAAACTGATGCCCAGGGAGCACAGGAAACCACTCCTGTGTCTGCTGTGAGCAGTCAGTGAACCATGCTGAGCAGTGGTCAGACCTGCTCCCAGTTAGGGCTGTGAAAATCCACCTGCAGTGTCAGCTGAGGCCTGATTGGCCTTTGCCCTATGTTGGGATCTCTTTCTTTCCTTTCCCCTCAGCTCTGTCTTTGCAGGCAATGCTACCCACACCTGAGCACCATGAAATGCCACCAGTGGAGCACTTCACTAGCAGAGGGAGATGAGCAGCTGAGTCAGTGCATCCCTTTCAGACTCCAGCAAGTCTGGCCCCACCTGTCAAGGACACACAGTATCTATCTCTGAGTCCATTTTAGCTTTAAAATAGTATTTTATCAGAAATTCCCCCAGGCAAAAGGGTTTGACCCATTGCCCCAACAGCCTGGGATAAAGGTGTACACCAAAGAAGAACCATGGGCTAAGAAAAGTAAATCTAAGTGGACATTGTGATTGCTCTCTAAAAAAAAACCCAAACAAACAAAACCAACCCAAACCCCAGACATTGTCTTTATGCTCTTTTACCATACGAGACCAACATACCAGCAACCCTTCCACTCAGGATTTAGATAAGATGCAATGATAAATACGCAGGGTAACTGTGTGCAGTGAACACATCTAACTGTGTGCAGAGAGATAAAAAGTGTGTTTGTACAATTATACTTATGCCCCAAAGTAATTACTGTGTGGCCTGCTCTCTGGGCTGGAGGACAAAAATAATCATGTATTTTTCCATAAAAATAATAAGGTAATTACTATGTAAACACTATGTCACTACATGGTAATTATTGCAGGCCAGGTTTTGCTCCCCCCATTCATACTGACTACTGCTACCAGGTGAACTGGCCCCTACCTCCTTGATACCAAAGTGACTATTTGGAAGCTGTCTACCAAGTATGAGTAAAGGTGACAGCCTTGTATAATTAAATGGTCAATGAGCAATTACTATGTAAGTACAGCATAATTGAACTGTGCAAAAGAATCTCTAAGCAGAGGAAAAAACACATTTAAATATTGCATTATTAGAGTCAACCTGTACTGCTGCCACTGCCAGTAAAAAGATTTCCTTGCACATGTTCTGGTTCTGTGCCTCTTTCAGACAATCCTTGGGTTACAGAGCAGAATCATCACAAAACCATCGTGTTACTATTTACAGCTATGCCACAGGCTTCAGAGCATGCTGAGGAAGAAGGTATCTGTCTCCTGATTTTTCCAGTCAAAAAATAACATGGACTGACTCTCAAGTGCCAGCTCTAAGAACAGGTCCCGATCAGTCTAAGGAGGCAAAACCTTGTTAAGAAGCTTCCTGGAGACCGATGATGTTGCCACCACACCAAGAGGAACTGTGCCCACTGACACCAGTGGAATGCCAGAACCACCAGCCTGCACTCGCTGCCACGGGCTGTGCCACAGCAGTCAGCTGTCAGGGCACATAACACCAAAATGGGGAATCAAGAGGCCAAAACCCTCTCAGCACAGAAGAGAGCCGTGATCGTGCCTAATTACCAAACTGTCCTCAAAGATGTTGGTGTTTTTCTGAAGTATTCTGTCACAAGACCATTGTCAGGCTCATTATAAATGTAACCCACCAGCAGCTATTTGGTATTCCAGTATTTCTGAGCCGTGACCTAGAAAGAAGGAGCAGAGCAGAAGAAAGTAGTACCAAAAAAAAAGAAAATTAAATCTTGTCATGGTCCTCCAGTGGTAGGGCAAAGCCTGTTCTATACTGTACATGCATAAACAGCTCTTTCTCAGCTGCAATTTAATGTTGCTATACCTTCGATTGCAATTACACTGAATCACATTGCAACAAATCTTTGTAACGCCAATCCCATCTTTCCACCTCATTGACAGCTCTGGAGATGCATCTGAAATTCATAGTAGCCTCATAGCCTATGGCAAGAGAAATCCATGCTGCTAAAATTTTATTTTAGAATTCAAGCTGGTTTCTCTCAGTCTAGGATGCTCTGGTTTTAATCTTTTGCTGCCTAGCACAGTGTATCAAAATAACCAGCCAATATTGTTAAACTGTCAGGGGTCTTCACTGCCGCTGAATTTCACCAGTATAAATAAATACTGTAACTTCGGGAAAAAAGAATCCCTCTGGACAGAATTTTTAACATTAATGGAATTAAGAGTTGAGGAAAAATGTGTATAAACTTTGACTTGAAAACAACCTTTTCCCTTTTTTTTTTTATTTGGTACAAGCAAGCAAAGGCTTGAGTGGAATATTCAGGCTGATTTACTGCTCAGGCTGACAGGGACTCCAGGCTGGATCCCAAAATTTGAACAACGTTCAAAGGGAGAGATATTTAAAAATCCCAGAAAAAGAGATATTTCCAAATTAATGGCATTGCCCAAATGCCTTGGCTCCTTGCTCCCCACCAGGAAGGTTTATTATTTTCTGGTAAAATGTTGCTTGAATGGGGAGTGGTAGTCAGTGATGCGTCAGTGCTGCTCTTTGAAGACATTAAAAAGCTGAATGCACAACAAAGAACAGATGTTCCAGCATGCTTTATTTATGCACCCATCAGCAATCTTCCAATGACCACAAAACACAAGCTTCTCTCTTTTTTTTGTCGGGTTTTTTTTTGCGCTTTTACTCCTCGCAATATTATTTTCTGATCAACTCTCTCTTTTTCCTCCAGCTGAACTCTCCACGGCCAGGGGGGTGGGTGCCCGTGCGAGTGTGAGTGTGAGTGCGTGTGAGCGGTGTGCCCGAAGCGTGCTCCCAGGGAGGCAGGCTGCCTGCACGCTGAACAGGTGTGTGCTGCTGTTGGCGGTGAGGCAGGCGTGCAGGGGGGTCCTGGCGGGGAGCTGTGCATCCCCGTGCAGCGCCATGGTGACAGGGGCGGTGCGGGGTGTCGGAGCTGGGTGGGGTGTCGGAGCTGGGTGGGGTGTCGGAACTGGGTGGGGTGTCGGAGCTGGGTGCAGGGTGTCAGAGCTGGGTGGGGTGTCGGAGCTGGGTGCAGGGTGTCAGAGCTGGGTGGCTATTCCTAGGGGACGGGGCCATTTGATCCGGCGCTGCCATAAGGCGCTCTACCGTGCACGGCGCTTGCCAGCTGTAGAGTAAACTTGTTTTACTGGCACTTAGCAGGAATTCTCAGCTCCCCCCCACCCTGGCCACTCACAATTGGAGTGAGATGCAATGCAGATTGAATGTTGTGATGGACCAAGATCCTGATAGGTTATTAAAACTCCCCTGCATGTGCGGGTTTAAAGGCGCAGCGTTTCCGGGTCTCTCCGCCGCTCTACGTCTTTGGAGAGAAAACAAAGGGAAGGTTTAAAACCCACCCGCAAGCAGGGGGGTGTTCAGAACAGAGCTCCCCGGTTTACGGCCTTCCTGCGCGTGTCTGACACCTGTGGGCTGTAAATACATATTAAGTATGGAGCCACTGTGGCTCGGATGTAAACAGAGCCGAGGCCTCCGCACCGCAGCAGGCCAGATCCTCAGCTGATGGAAACTGGCATCTCTCCACTCCACTCTGAGGTGCTACATAAACTTGTACCAACAGAGGATCTGCGGCGAGGGGAGAATGACAGCCTTAATTTGGAATTTCCCTGCATCTGTTGGTATAAATCAGAGGCCTAACATTATTGTCACATAATATTCTGGTGTAGCAGAGGTGCCGTGAATTTTTAAACGTGGAGAGAACTGGTGATCTATTGTTGCTCTCCCACCCCCTCCCTCCCTGCTTTTGGCTGGCAGGGTAAGAAAGCCAGAGTACGTGGTGTGGACAACATGGAAAATTCCAGTCTTTCTTCTTGAGAGATCTTGATACAGATACTCTGTTTTCTCCTTAGGCACAGAACTTGGTTCTTTAGAGACCCTCTTAAGATCAATAACTCTTCCTCTGATGTCAGCTGGAAGCATAAATACGCCTTTACTCTTTCTGAACGGATACTGACTATTAGAACAGCAGCAGAAGCAGCAGCGTTTGACAGCAGCAGCGTTTGGCAGTTCCCAGAAAGCGTGCCAGCAGCTCCATCAGAGGAGCGTGCTCTGACCTCTCTGCTGTGAAGCTGGTAAAGAGGGACTAAGTCTCGCTCCAAGACCTGGCGTGCACTGTGATAACACTGCCTTCCAGTTCAGTTCCCTTTCTCTTCTTCATGGTATTTTCCTAAAGCCTCCCGAAGCATTGCCCAAGCTGCACCAGTGTCAGCCCACGGGTGCTGCACTCGCATCCCATCTGGGGTTGTCACTGTTCCCTCCCTGTTGTGACAGTGCCTGTGCAGATGTGCTACCAACTTCTGCACCTGACTCCGAACTGCGGTCGTGCACTGGAACTGGCAACAGAGGGGCAAAGTAGAAAGCCATGTGCTGAATTCTGGCAAAGGTGGGTGCAAAAACACCTCCAAAAGTGGCATCCCACCATGCAAACCTCAGCCAAGCCACAGAACCAGCACGGGGAACGTGCACTGACACTGCAATCGATGGGATGCAAGATATGCCCTGTTGAATAAAGAGAATAAAAATCCCAACATTTCTCTGCCTCTGTCAAAAGGTGATGCTAAAGAAGAAATTAGATATTATAACTAGGGTGGGGTATTTCTCCCCAGAGAATATTTTAGCCACCAAATATGCAGTTTGAGGTTGACCACAACTACCCACACATTTAGTTTAAATTCAGTGAATAGCTTCAGCCATAAAAAGACTCAAAAATAGATGATGAAGTTAAAGCTCTTCTGATAAACTCTTTCGAAAAGCAGTATTATGGAATTCGGTTTTGGAACATTCTGTTTTGAGATATAGCAAACAACTTTTTTTAATGGATCAAAAATGCACAAAATAAAGAGACATTTTAACTTGGAATAAAAATAAAATGAGGCATTTTTTACTTTCCAGTTCATACTAAAGGAAAGGGAGAAAAATCTGCTTCTGGTCAACTGGAAATACATTTTTACTCCTGCTTTTGCAACTCTGCCACTGATTCAAAACTTGATTATCTACTTCTGATGTTACTTAAAGGGACACGACTGGTACAGTCCACAGCCTTCCAGAGATGCCCAGCTCCTGGATCTCTCTGGACAATGACACTGGCAAGAGCTGAAGAGGTGAGGCGTGGAGGCAGGAGCTGCTGGGCAGAGGGGAGAAGCTGCTGTTTGTCTGCTCAGCTCACTGCTGTGCTGGTGAAGAGCTGCAACATCTAAACCAGGGCCAGAAACAGCAGTGGAACAACGAGCTTCTGAAAGCTGCAGCTCTGCTTGGCTCTAGCTTCAGTTTCCAGCTCATTCTGCCAAACTCCCTTTGGGATTTGGCAGGGGCCCTGCAGCCCTGGGATTAGGAGGCAGTACCCTTGTGAAATGCTGTTTGATGTAGCACAGATTTCTCCTCTAGGGCCTGGACACCTACCCCATGTATCTTCTTGGAGACCTAGTCCTCAGCAGGGGTTTTTCCCCACAGTCCCCATCTAAATGCAGATGGGTAAGTTCCTGGTTGGAGGAAATGAGAACACTTGAAGGATGCCTGACTTATGACAGGCACTTAAGATCTTGTCCAATTTAAAGAACTTGTCATAAGCTGTCTCGCTGAGACCTGCCGGGCTGTTCTCCCTGTCACAGTGGCCAGGGGAGAGCTGGAGTGTCAGCAGGCTCCAGATCCCACGTGCACATGCTTGTGCAGCAAGGCAAAGGCAGGCAGAGCAGCAGCATCCCGTCAGTGTCAGTGCCATGTAGCACCCTTCAGAGCTCCACAGCAGTGTGAAATGCTATGTGCAGGTGATGGAGAGGACAGGGAAGGGAGGAGGGAGGTGGCTAATGAAAGAATAGCAGGTCTCAGGAGGTGGTGTGTAATGCATGGTGGTTGTGGCTTTGCAACAGCCCTTAACACCAGTTCGGGGTGGCTAGACAGGGATGTGGAACCAGACCTTGCTGCAGAGGATGTCTGAGGGGAATGGGGAGGAGTGAGAGCTGTACTGGGAAATGTACATTACATAAGACAGTAGAGAACAGAGGCTGCCATGATGTTTTTTCCTTGATGGAAAATAGCATTGCTTGATAAGCCTCATTACTTTGCTGGTGCCTAGGAAATTAAGTCCTTCTAACTCACAGATGAGTTGACCTCTGACTGAACCAGTCTGCTGTCATTTTGAAAGTCCATTTTTCATTTCTTCCAGGACAAATTCTACCCCATCTTTATTTCTGCTACAGTGTGCTTTCTATCTCATGGTGTCCCATCAAAAATATTCTACTTACTGTGAAGAACTGGACTGCCTAGTTGTTATTTCAAGGGAGCACTGCTGTAGTTGCTAAGCAGTTACTTTCTCATTCTTAAGCAGATCTGAATGCTGGTGTCTATAGCCACACTTGCACTTTATCTACTACCTCCCAAAATAACTTGACTTCTCTAGTCAGAGAAAGGGCTTGGCCACAGCAGGGTATCCACATGGCTCCTCCTCTGCTCCATGGAACACTGCTCCTCCTCAGGTGAAATGTGCCTGCAGCAGGCACTGAGGGGAGCAGAAACAGAGCCAGAGTGGAAGGAAGAAAACATGAAAGCAGCATCAAAGGAAAACGAGGATGGTGACATCCAGCACCAGGAGAAGACTATGCTGTGAAGTCAGATGAAAGTCTGCCTGTTTGAAGTCAGAGTTGGGGGTTTTTTGTTATTAAATATATTAAAGATAAGCACGAGATGGAGCAGTAGTAAAACACCTGAGCAACAGACAATCCAAGCCACCTGGCACTTTAAGAATCTGTTACAATTCCATTTGTTCCACACTAATAATAACAGTTGTGGGAATTATCAATGTTATCCAGGCTTCTGATGATCATTTGTGAAAACACAGAATACCCAAAAAGCTCTTGCCATCACCACCTCACTTGAGAGGTAGCTTTCAGCATCACCTCAGACAGTGTTCACAGCCCCTAACACTGTGATACCCTCCTCCAGCTGTCCCAGGAATCAGCTGTCCCAGGCAATAGAAGCAGTAATCCCGACCTGTCACCACGTCACCATGTCACCACCATGTCACCATGACACCACGTCACCATGTCACCACCATGTCACCATGACACCACGTCACCATGTCACCACCATGACACCACCACGTCACCATGACACCACCATGTCACCACCATGTCACCATGACACCACCACGTCACCATGTCACCACCATGACACCACCATGTCACCACCATGACACCACCACGTCACCATGTCAGCAGCACGGCCTGGGCAGATCACGGGGCTGGCTGTAGGTACAGAGTAGGGAAGGGCAGCTTGTGGGCAAAACAGATCGTGTCTAACACAAGAGCACATGCTCTTTTTACTAGCAGGAGCTAAATCTAATTCTTACTTGGGATGGAGAAATTTAGCTCTGGTTGCTATTTCCAGAATACCATTGATGGGCTCTACAGAAATCTGGATTTCACCATTTTTTTGGTGATGAAATTATGAGATACTGAGATTGCAGTGGAAAAAAAAACAAACCACAAGTTTCTTACAGTCACTGGAGAAGCCTCAAGGCAATAACACTTCTTTTATAACTGGATCAGGAAAACATGTAAACTTTCTTCTCCCACTGAGAGACAGCCCAAGAATACTCCCAGCTAGTGAGGATGTTTGGAATGAAGACACTGCTCTCAGTCCTGAGGATGGAGCATCCTTTCTGCCAGCTGATGCTGGTTTACTCCATCCCCAGGCTCAGTCCTCTGTCACTTACAGATGAAGTACGAGGTCATCCATATAAAGTTCCCAATTTTATTTATTCAGGATTCAGTTAGGTTTTATGATTTAAGGCTCTTAATGGGTGCTGGAAATTTTTTGCAGAAGAAAAATGATTGATGAGCAGTAAGGAAATGTATTGCTTTATAGGCAATTTAGATTTTTTTTTTGGAAAAGGTTCCAAATTATTAATATAATCCCCTACATGCGAAAATGGGGTTCAACATCAAGATATGTGATGCCCAGAGGTGTCAAACCTGCACACAATGGCAGCTTTGTTCACTAAAGAAAACAAGGCAAGTGTTTTTACTGCATGAGCGGTAACCTGAAAGTACCAGTAAGTAGTAGAAAGTACCCAGTCCCAAAGAGCTATTTTTGAGGAACATACTGTGGTTTTCAGCAACTTTGCTGAAAAAAAAAAAGAGAAAGGGCACAAGAACAGAGCAATGGAAGAAAAATGAGAAGACCATGGGCTTTCCCTGTCTAATAATACACTCTGCCTGCCTTCCCTCCCCCCTCCAGCCAGCTAAACCAACTGGCAGGTGCAGTATTGCTCTGCAGATGGACCAGGAGTGGCACACATGGGGTTCTCGTGCCTGGCACATTCCTGTTCCCTGCTCTGCGTCACCTGCCAGCTAACCAGGCAGCAGCCAGATTTGAGAGGACATCCCCACCAGTTGTTGTGTATGGAGGAACCAGTCTGCTGGCACTACACCATCAACCCCTCTCCAGAAATGCACTTCAGCCAGGGCAAGAATGCTCGTTTTCCTCCCTCCTTTCACGGGCACTCTGCTTCTCCCCTCTCCTCAGCACAAGTGGAGATTGCTTTGGATAGGACTGGTGGGTGCTGGTGATTCTTCAGCATTGACTTGCTCCAAGCTTTGCACAAATTTTCCCAGATTTCCAGTCCTAAACCAGCTCTTTTAGGTTGGGGATGGGGGAGAATAGAACAGGTGGAGTGGGAGGAAAGGTGGGTGAGACTCCTGTTACTGCTCACAATGATTGTTGTATTTCATATGAATACTACCTAGCCACAAAACCAATCTCTGCTTTCAGAGGAAAGACACCAATTTGCTCATGAACTGACTCACAGATCACATTGATAGAGGCCTGTTGGCACTTAAAGACGCAGCTAATTATTTGATGGGATGCACTAAACACCTAAATGTAGACTGAGACTTAAGAGGCAAAGTTGGAGCGAATCAGACAGGTTTACAAACCCCCGTCTCTAGGAGCACCAGCACCTGGTGAGATCTGCTCTTGTGTCTCTGCAAACGTGCCTGTTTTGCTCAAAACTTCTCCAAAGCTCTTCCTAATTCCTGTCATTTCAGCAGAGGGAAAATGCTGCTGTGTGCATCTGTGGAAACAGTGTGAAGATGGTGGGCTAGGTTCTTCTAACAGAGGCTCTGGAAAGCAAATGTCACCAGCTCCCTGGTAGGTTGTCCCTCCAGCAGAAGCCTGGCGTGGGGAGGACTCAGTGAACCAGCTCTCAGGGCCCCTCCATACTGCAGGAGAAATCAGGTGGAGCTGGCAGGGGTGCTCAGACATCACAAACCTAGTGCACGTGCCATGTGTTGTGACACACTCTTTGGGAAGATGAGCTCTCTAGAAGGAGGATATTTAGGGAAATATCCCTAATGCAGGCTTCAGCCAATACCAAAGCAGGAGAGGATATGCTAAAAAAACTAAGCAGCACAATTTTAAACAAACAAACAAAGCCAAAACAAACCAAAAAAGTTTAAACATATCAATAAAAAAAAAAAGAAGAAAACAATAGAATTGTGTTCCTTTAAATCCTGACATTTATCACACCATGGGATTTACTTTTACTGCAGTATTTAAAGGATTTCCTACTCTTAGACTTGGGAATACTGCAAATAGCACAGTAAATTTAACTGCTATGAGCAGTAAATGTCAAGATGTTAATGGTGCCTACTGTATGGCAGTTGGTTATACAGTCACCTGTAGGTGTTAACGTGGAAGACCTGATTGTGCTCTCAGATATGTCTGGAAGTGCACTGAATTCACCTGAGGTGCCACCACACCACACCCACGTGAGATCAGAACCTGTGTCCAAAGGGTGCTGTGGCTTCCTTGACACCAGTCACTGCAACAAATGGATAATGAATAGATAACAAACCAGGAAATCACTCTGAAGTATCTTAAACTCTTCAAACAAGCCCTGTCTTTCTCAGAAGTCATTTCTTTTCCTCACATTAAAACCAGAGATGTTAGATACAATCTTGAGGTTTGATTCTGAGCGAAGAATTCCATAGTTTTTGTCTAGGTAACCACATTTTCTTAGACATACCCCAGTTCTGTTACCCTGCAGAGGTTATTTCAGATGCTTTTGTTTTCAGTCCACCACACACTAAGTACTCATCAGTTTCTGACACGTGGCAACGTGGACGAAGATAATGGTAATTATACCTCATACTTCAAAGCAATTACCCGGTGAGGTGAGGAAGGGCCCCTTCTGCCATAGTCCACAGCAAAGTCTTTGCAGCAGGGAGCTCCTCACCTTTCTGAGATGCATTAGCCATTGGTCAGAGTCAGAAGCAAGATACCAGATTTAATGGATTAAAGGTCTGATCCATTATCACACATCTTATAATTATCCAGAAGCATAAGTCTTTACAGTAATTAATCAGTGAGAGATTAGTGAATATTCCCAGTGGGAAGATACTAAGTCTGAGAAATAAGTGTAGTTTGGTGATGTCCTTAATTAGATATTGACTCATTATCCAGAATGCTTGTGTTTTTGGACGTGATGGTCACACACAGAATAAAAAAGTATTGTAGTCCCTCAAGAACATAGGGCAGTTATTCCAGACATTTACATATGAGATCTACAGACTGTGCTGGGGGATTCTATTCTCAGCTTCTCTATGTGTGCAGGCACATTGGTGGCCGTTCTGGATGCAGTCAATAAATGGAAAGGGTGTTTGTCAGCAAAGCAGCAGTTGTGCCACTCTGAGCCCCAGAGGAGCTCCAAATCAGAGAAAAGGGGGTTCCTGTGGGGACTGGACCCATCTGACCACACAGGGAGGGCTGGGGAGCCTCAGTGCCTGGCTAAGGAAATCCGAAGGACCAGGGACAAGGTGCTGAACACGGAAAAAATTCCCTCAATTTCAGTTTGTGTTAGGAGCTTGCAGTGCCACGTGAAGGTGCTGTGGGTCTGGCACCCCTAACTGCCCTGCTAGCCAGCAACTGGCCTCTGACACGACATGGGCCTCCCACTCTGAGCCCAACAGGCCTGCAAGGAGCAGAAACGGGAGCCCAGGGAGAGCTTACTGGTCACTGAATGGAGGTGGGATTTCCTCATTAGCTCCATTAGCACCGGATACAGCTCCTTACAGCTGTCTAGCAAGGACTGTAGCACGAGGCTGGCTCTGCTTTGGTTCTCCCACTGCAGGGGTCCAGCAGAGTCACCCCTGTCTGCACCAGTTCACAGAGCCCTGTTTCCACCCCGGCAGCCCGTGCCTGTGAGACATCCTGCCACACAGAACCTGCTCTTCCATGAGCACACAGAGCTCAGTCTTCACGTTGCTTGTACGGGTTTTACACAAGGTAGCTGAGAAGGGCTCACAGCCTGAGGAGAGGGAGCTGGGGTGCGTCTGGAGCCTCCTCCAGGCTCGTCTCGCTCGCGGGGAAGGGGCCAACGCTCTGATGAGGTCTGAGAAAGGTCCCTCAGCACTTTAGTCGCCTCCTCTCACTCCTGACACGGTGTCCCCTCCTGTGTGGCACCATCACACATTTCCTCTTCTCCAAATAGCTTCTCACTCCTCCCTCAACTCCCTCCTTTGAGGAACCTGCCTTCTTTTTTCTCCTCACCACTTGCTGATCTCGCTCCCCCACCCCGAGCTGTGAGCTCGCTGGAACAGGGAATATGCTGAATTCTCAAAGTACTCTATCAACATGTTTAATAACAATCTTTTTCAACCCTTGATCTTTCCTGGATGAATCCCACTTAATCCTCACTGAGATTTTTATGAATGGTTTTTCCTTACCATTGGAACAACATCTTTCTGCTAATATTTTTATGTCAGCAACTAAGAGGGAGATAGACTGTAGCTGCTAAAAATAAAGAATAAAAGACAAAAAAACACTAATTACCCAGATCAAAACAAAATCTGGAGAAGTGAGTCATAACTCAAAAGAAAGGCAAGAATGTCTTGCTTTTCACTGGGAAAGGGAAAAAAAATGTTAAATTAAATTCTGCTCCTCTTACACTTAGGGGATTATCGTCAACTTGAAGTTAACCAAACTAAACCCTGCTGCAGCTCGCACTCGGAGACTGCAAGCAAGAAAAGATGTCACCAACACACGCGTGAGTCGCAAGGCAAGAGAGCCAAACATCTTGAGCTTTGCGAGTGAAAGAGATGAAATTGCCACAGTGCTGAATAAAAGGGTTTAATCAGAGGAGGGAACACAAACTACTCCTGACTGTGCAAACCCAGGAGATGGGACAACTGCTACAGGGCTGCCTGCCTGTGCACTGGGCTGCTTGCTGAGACACGCACCAAAATCATCTGTGAGGAGGTGGCTCTGGCTTTGGGCTCTTATTTTAAGGAAAAAAATCAGTGGCATGCAAGCGATAAATACTTCTGGATCCATCCTTGATGCAACTACACCAGAGTGTGTGGAACTAAGGCTTTTATGCATTATTTAGTGTTTCAGCTGTGGAAAAATACTTTCATAATGTTGTAGATTAGATGTCTGAGATAGTGCTCATGGGTCAAGTTCTCATATTATGTGAAGAGGGGTGTAAGATATATATGAGGCTTGCCATATCTTACTCCTTCTGTAGTATTTCTTAATACAAATCACCCCTTTCTAATTTATACATCATGGAATTAATAGCCCTTTAAATGTGTCTGCATGCATTTGAGCGTTTTATTTTTGCTATTATCAAAGGCTTCGTGTAGGTCTTGTATCCAACACTGGCAAAAGATAACACTGGATGACTTTGAAGCTGAGAAATTATGAAAACCTGTTCATCACAATGTCACTCAAAGCAATTTATAATCAAAAAAACACTTCTGCCTATTATTTTTTAGAAGGTTTATGGAAAATGACAGTTTCAAAGAGGTGGGCAGTGCTCTGAGATTAGCCCCTCAAGAAAAACAGCTCACAGGCTGCTGGAGGGGAGGGTGGCCACAGGCTAAACAAAGCCAGCACCCACCAGACCATAACACGGGCTACATGCAGTTTGCTGGCTGCTGATACACGTCACTGCTAGAGAGATGTGTTCCACCTGCTGAACCCCTGCCTGCCATGCACTCACTGCTCTAACTGCTGTCCTAACGTTTACTCCTTCTCTAACCTATTAGCAAATTGCACTGATTGTAATAATAAAACCTTTGCCCCTGACAAAAGTAGTTTATTCTTGCAAATAAGGAAAAATAAGAAGAATTAAATGTTGGTTTGTTGGGTTTTTTTAAGAGATTACATGCATTGGGAGATATTGAGGGCATGATTTAAAATAAGAATATGCTCCTGTAGCCCATCTTACGCTTTCTGAAACCAGAGTTTCACTCTGCAAGCATGCAGTCTGTCTTTAAAAACAACTCGGGGAGCACTTCCAAACTGGAGTTTAAATATCAGCTCCAGAAGACCATGCATCACTGCAAAAGGATGAGCTGCTGTCCTGTCCCCTACGCTCTGTTGGAAGGCATCTCTGCAGTGGAGAAGCTGCTCAGGTTTGTCCCTGGTGACGTGAAGCCAGAGCTGGGATATTGATCCAGAGAAGGGGTATGAAGATATGCTTTTCAGATGAAAAGGCCAACCTCACAGCAAAACATTCTTCATGACCTCTTGGAAGAGTGGAAAGACTGAGTGAGCACTGGCTGGCCAGAAAGGTGCTTGTGTAGGATACACTCTATGCTTCGGGGAAACAACTGAACAGTTGTTTTATTAAACGATATGATGAACTCTCTGATCATAACAGCAGCTGCTATTTGTATCCCAGTAGGCTAATATGTTCTGTTTTCTCTATTAAGGCACATTTGGGACAGTTTTGAGGGGGGTGGGGGCAGGGAAAAAAGTGCAGTAAGGAAATGTGCCAGGATTCCACATTTCAAACAATATGTTACCAAATACTTTGAAAATTCTTTGTTATTTGGTATGTTCCATCTGATAAGCAAGTCATATAAAATGGAGTCGCTTCCTGGCTATACTGTGCAATGGATTTGCTCAGTAAAGGCTTACTTTAAAAAAACCAACCAAAAAACCCCAGAGCAGTGGGTGGGAGACACAGCCCTCAGCAATATCCACAGCTGGGTGCCTGTCTTGCTTGCTTACACCCTGGTGAGGACATCAGGCACCAGAGGTGCTTCCAAGCAAGTGCAGGTCTGGGGGAAGGAGGAGCTAGCCTGCTACAAGGAGGCCACAGCTGCCATTTGCAACTGCCAAGTGACATTCACATCTCAGCATCTGGTAGAGAAACAGGCACACTGCAGCACAGCTCTCCCACCCAGTCCCAGTGGTGTTGGGTCCCTCAGTTTCACCAGCCACCCCTGTGTGCCCTGCTTGTACTTTTATCTGTCTAGCTGCACTAGACGTGGATCCCACATAATTATTAGTTTTGAAAACATTTTTAATTTTAGAAGAAGCAGTAGCAAAATTATTGTCAGACTCATATTCCAATTTAAATATTAGAATGATGTTTCATTGTCTTTCAGTATAAAAAAATTAGAAGAGATTATGATTTTTTTTTTAAATGATGCTACTTTGATATGATATTGCAAAGAGAATAAGGCACTTTCCTTTAAACTGATTTTCAAAGCTATATCTGAGATCTATATCTGCTGTTTATGGATCACAACTAACTTTATAGTCATGTATAAACTGTACTTCTGAGTGCTGTAAGAGGTATCCCCTGTCTCACAATAAAAATATTATGGAACATTATATTTCCATATAGTAATGGCACTCTTATTTTACTAGTAGGAAAGGTATTGTACTAATTTAATTGACTAACATAAAAGTCTCACAAGCAAGATCAATATTTTATTTTCTCAACAATTTTTGTCAATGAAGATTTAATTTCCCATACAGAAAAGGTGTCTATCTCACAGATACAAGTGGGGTGTGGTCCCTTCCACGGGGCCCAAAGGCTTTGGTTTCCCCTTCTGCCCCAGTCCCACCACAGCCTCAACGTCAGAACGCACGCCCAGATGTCAAGAAGTAGGGGGTTTATGTGCAAACTATAATAAATTTATCCCTTGACCCAAAACCATGTAAATTCTGTATGGTTTAGTTTTCGCCTGAACTAAAGGCTTCTGACAGTTTGGCTGTGTTGGTGGGGATGTGAACAGAAGCAAAATGGAAAAAAACCTCAGCAGCCTGTTTGACAGGCTTCACATCAGAAGACTGGGTCTGCTGCAGAAGTGCAAATATTACCCTCGGCTCTGCTGTGGATCTAGAAGGGGTTTCTGACACTGAAGGCAGAAACCCAAGTTCTCCTGTTTAAAGACAATAAAATGAGAATGCTGCAGATCTGCAATTCTAATAGCGGAGCGGGCACAATGGGCAGGCAGAGTGAACTCTGCCTGAACTGGGAGATGCTCTCGGGGTCAGCTGCTGCTGTGTGGAAGCACTGGGAGCAGCGGCCACAGCCAGCAACCTGTACACTCAACTTCTGCATTTGCTCAAAACTCCCTGAAAATTCAGCGCTTGTAAACTGGAGTCAGCACTTCACAGACCTCTAATTAAACGACGACTTGCCCGCAAAACAGAATTGTTTAATGTTCTGTTCATTCCTGTGGGCCCCTCATCTAAAGTAAAGAAAAATATCCTTCCCCTGCACTCACAGGCTGCTCCGTGGTGACCCCAGGCAGCACCAGGCTAAGGCTTTCCAGCTACTGCTGTCACAGGCAAGGAGGAATACTGAAACTCATCCAAGTGCTCTAAAGCTAAGCCAAAGATGTACACATAACCTCATTCTACGGCATGAATGGAGGGAACTCGAAGTCTGAATCAAGTGAGGTCTGATGGAGTTAGAAGGGAAACCTACAGCCCCTTTGGCCATTTCAGTGGGTTGGCTCCTGAGGAGGAGACACTCTGACCTGGCAAATTAATTTAAGAATAAAAACTGTTATCATTATCTACATAATGACTTCAGGGTTATCATTAATAACTAACGCTAATAAAGCTGAGGCTTGAAAATATTAAAGTCGTGTTGCCATTTGCACCTTAACAGCATATTTGTTTAGGATTGTTTTCATTTCAGACCAGTGTGACTGAAGGTGCAGATGTGAGAGGGGAGACAGAACAGAAGCTGAAGAGTCTCCTTTTCCCAGGACCCTCTGCTCAGCATGCCGGGGGTCCCATCACTCACCTGCCTGCCCAGTGCCCCTGTGCTTGGCCTGCCAGCCCCTGCAGCTCTCTGCACGTCACCCATGAGTGAAGGAGGAAGGGAATTTGCCTTTTCTGTTCATTTTAACCCTGACACATCACTTGCTCATTTGTTTGGGCCAGACAGACGCATCTTCAAGCTACCTGTGTGTTCAGTAGCAACACAGATTCTCAACCTGGCTCTTAAAAACTCTTTATACCTATCCTCAAAGTTGTATTTTTGTATCCCTGGACTTGATAAATAGCATGTGTGGTGAAGTGGGAAAGGTGTTCATAATTTCCAGCTGAAGTATTGCCTGGTGAAGTGTCAGCTTGGGTTACATAACTCATATATAAACAGACTTTTTGTGGCTGGTAGGAGAATAATTGGTTCACCTCGTCTATTCCCCTATCTCACAGAGCTGCATTGGCCTCTTATTTCATTATTCAATAAAGCTTGTAATGACCACCACATTCTTTACAAAATAGCAATTTTAACATTAGGGAAAATGCCATTGATTAAGAAGATATGGTCAGCATTTAAACCCTCAGATCTCCTCAGGAAGACTCAGACTGCTTCTTGGACTACAGCATTACTCTGGGCTTGGCCAAATCCTGTCCTTCCAGGCTGCCATGGGAGAAAGGTTAGTGTGGAGCTGAGCCACTGATCAAACCATCCCTCTGCTGCTTCGCACTGTACAAGACTTATTCTAGAATACACTGGAATATCACTGGGAGACTTCTTCTTTAAGGTCTTTTTGAATGCTGCTACTTATGTCACCTGAATTTAAATAATAGTCAATTTTCTTACACCCGTGTTGAAAAATGTAGATAGAAAAATATCTCCTTCTATTAACCTTCAGCTTAAAGCTTAATTCTCTGAAACATCCAAGAGAGCAAAATGAAACAGTACAAATGCCCACGGAACAGGAAAGGTAGAAGGAGATGTCTCTGAGGCCAAGCAAATGTGTTGAAACCCCCAAAGTTTCCCGCATCATTTTACTGCACTAAATTGCAAGTATATTATCTAATAGCAAATTATTTCCTCTTTCACGTGTCCAATCAGAAAGTTATGTGAAGTCCCCTATCCCAATTCCCCAACTGCATCATAGAGAGCAATATAATAAGCCCCCATTGACAAAAATATTCCTTGATTGCAAGGATCGTCAATATCCTGAAAATGAGTTTTCACAACACTAGAGGTGCACTCCAGCTCACTTTGCCAGGTGTTTGCATTGCAGTGATAATTTCCAGCACTGTGCTGGCTGCTGAATACGGCCCAAAATTGGAATCACCCCCAGAGGAGTATTCAGATTGCACAGGAAAACCTGGACAAAGACTAGGAGAGGCTGCAAGGTGAAGAGCAGAGCACCCTGGCGCAAGCTGCACCAGAGAAGCAGAAGTCCCTACACTGGTACACAGGAAAGTCAGGAAGAGTCTCAGAAATCAAGTTGCAGTTTGTATTTTATGGGGAGCTTTGGGGTGAACTGAGATGCGTGTGTTTGCACACACAGTGTCTCTCCCCTCTCCACTGGGTATTTGCACAAGTGCTTCCTGCAGTCTGCGTGAGTTTAACAGTGACTTCCCTCCTGACTGCTGCTGGAGGAGGTGAGCACTGCCTCTCCTGTCCACAGTTCTGAAGGGAGATGAGAGCAGCATTATCCTAAGGCCGGAGTGAAGGGAGAAAGCTGCTCCTGAATGCATGAGAGTGGGCAGAGCAGCCAAACTGCTCCTGCTTGCAGTCACTGCCTATGCCTCAAGTCAGAGTGCCAGTGAAAATAACAACTGCTAAATGAAGGCTTGCTGTTGATAGCCATTTATTGACAGAGAGCCCAATTGCTCCTTTCTGCTGCCAATTATTTCTCACATAATAAAAAAAAAAAAAATTCCTCTTGATATGATCTCAACTGTTTTATGAAGCTTTCCCTTCTCCAAAGCCAAGATGTTTCAAAGAAACCAGTTATTTCAGGCACCCGTCTTTCCAGTTACCTGATTTGGATGATGGGAAGCTTGATTTTCAGTGACTACTCTTAAAAAAAGTTGCAGCTTTCAAGTTGGGCAAACAACAGTTGACTGTAGAAGTAGTAGTTACATCTGGAATTGTTTGCCCTTCTATTACATGCAAATAATGACCAATCAGTTACAAATTATAGGTCTCAGGTTTTGTTGTTTTGGTTTTTTTAAAGTACTCATGGAAAATGTCTCTGCATTTTCATGAAAATGAAAAAGGGACTTGTTTGGGTTTTTTTCTTTCTCTGATTTAACACGATTACTCCAGTTTTAACACAGATTTACTAACAAAAGTGAGGAGGCTTGGGCTTGTTTGTACACACCCACAGTAGAGCTGCAGCCCATTGCATAATGAAGCAACACTGTATGTTTGTGTACCTGCACACCCTGGAAAAGGGAGCACTGCCCTTCATCCCTGGTATTTATGGGCCATAAGGACATGGGAGAAATACCAGTCAGGAGGCTGTGATCCGAAGCAGAGGTGTCTGTGCCCCCCAGCACTGCAGTCAGTCTGCTGCACTGCACTGAGGCTGCAGGCCTGGCTTCATGCAGCCTGACTGCAGCTGTGTCTGCTGGGGCTCCCTGAAAGAACTTGCAAGTCTAGCACGATGCCTTGGCATCTGCAGGCCCTGAGCCTTATTCACACTTTGCTAGAAGCCACATTAAATAGCAACATCAGTCTGGAGATCAGCTTCTGCAGCAATGTTCTTATCCTGGAGCCTGTGCAGATGGGTGATTCCCTCTGTGCTTGCTGTAATGGCTGTGCTGCTGAAGACACTAATATCCTCAGACACATCTCTCTGGGGGGCTCTGCTATGAGAGGAAAATGCAATTTGTGTCCAGTCTGCCCGGGCTCAGCAGTGCCCTAACAGCAGGATGCAGGGTTAGAAAGACACCCTTCACAGGTGCACCTTCCACAGAGCCTGTCAGACACCCCTCC
>JAOEGS010007210.1:72770-79195 GCA_025447755.1 Corythornis vintsioides
TAGCTCAACCTGAAGCTGCTAATTTATTTTTTTATTTTGGGATTTTCCAGGGAGGTGCTGAATCCGAACAAAAGGCACAAAATAAAGTTGGAACAAGACGTGGCCGTACAATAATAGGTGAGAAAGTTATTTGTATAGCAGCCCTGTAGAATAGCACCGAGTGGGAACATTATTGGGAACCAAAGCAATTGCTCGATATCTGGGCTGCCATTCTTCCTCGGGGAAACTGTATTTAACAAAAAAAAAAAAAAAGACACAAAGCACACATAAGTGCCTCTCATAATGTGAAAGATTTCTGTTTAATTTTGTTTAAGTGTTCTGTGCTATCAGTTGCTGCTTGAATTAAATGAAAAGCAATTTCAGTGGTAAACTGAACCCTTAAATGTAAGAAAAAATTTCCATTTTCTTTTGAGCTATGATCTTAAATTATAGTAGTGCCCACTAGAGCTGTTTGAGATCAGGTTGTGTTGGTGTGTTTGTTATAATAAACCCCTTACTTAAGCAGGATTATGACTTGGCCACAACAATGCCTAACAGAATAAAAGGTGACAGCCAAACTCTTAGTCTGGGAAAGAGTTTTATTTTTCCTAAATGTATTTAAAATAAAATCCTCCTAAGTCTAAAGGGGATATTGTTAACATCGTTACTTATTAAAATAAACAGATTTTGACATCTGCCTCATTTGATCACCAGTACAATTAGGACTTTAAACGATCCTTGTTCCGAGTCTTATTGTTAAAACACGGCACAGAGCGTGGCCATTGTGAGAAAGCATTTGCAATAGCTGGCTGAAAATCCAGTGGTGATTTTTAGGATTTGAGTAAGTGAAATAAATTAAGACAACAACAGTAGAAAAAAAAAACCAACCAACCTTTTCTAAATTATTTTTGCCCTGCTGGAAAATCAGCTTCGTTCCAAAGTAGCAGTGAACAGTCTGTAGACATCCTCACCCATTGCAGGGTCAGAGAGGAATCTTCTTCACTACATGCTCTCATTTTTCTAAAGTATAATCTTATACTTGAATTTAAATCGTCACAGCAGATGTAAAATGTCCCTCACTGGTACGTGGCAGCCATTTTAGGTATTCAGGTTGTTTTGTTGTTTTCGACTAGTATTGATACAGTAGAAATATAAATATTTGAAGTAGAGTGAAATCTATTAGAGTATTATAAATAGAGTGCAACATTTAAGGATAACAAGTGAATTTCTGATTTTCCTTTGAAAATAACATCTTTAGGCTTTTAAAATAAGATTAGGAAAAAAAATAATTAAAATCAAGTACAGAAATATAGGTTTGATATCCAGAGTTTCCCTATGAATGTCTCGCTCAGTCACCAAACTAAGGCACTTCTGGAAACATCAGTCAACTAATTTCTCAGTGCCTGTAGGAAAAATGTGACAAGTGCATATGATGCCCATTTCACAGAGGAAGAAATCACCACTCGGTGGCCTGTTCAGGGCACCCTGTGGCAGATCTGAGGATGGACACCTGGCCACACATCTCCTTTTGCTTCTCCTTGCTCCCCAGACCCACCCCACCTCCCCAGAACAGGAAAAACCAGGGAGTCTGAAGAATTCATTTCCATTTCAATTCCAATTCACTTGGAATTGTGGTGTGTGGCTCTCACCAAGGAAGGAGTGGGTGAGATGCAGAGGGTGTCACAGCCCAAGCTGCAGTGCAGCCCTGTCTTTCCCAGTTCTGCTTTCTGAGCAGTCAGGACCATGGCTCTGTCTCCAGCTCCATGCTGTAACCAGACAAAAAGTGCTCCTTGCTTGTGGCTCTGCAGCCAAGCACATTCCTGCCTGTCTTCACCCCCTCACTGGCTGCCCATTTTCTACCAGAGCAAAACCAAACCACAGGCCCTTTGTGCCTATGGATCCCCCCACGGATCACTGTTTCCCCTGCATCACCTCACAAATTCCCCATCTCTGCCAGAGACAGCAGCAGCCCCCACACATCACCAACCACGTTCTCCTGGAAGCACCCTCGTGCCTTTTAGCAGAGGAGTTCCCCAGTCTGCTCCCACCCTGCAGCCCCCCCGTGCTGCCGATAACGAGTTCTTCCCTTGGGCCTTGGGCCCCTGTTATGCTGATTAGAACGGTTTCCCTGCTATCAGATGCACCTCCATTGAGTTGTGTGCACCTGTTGTTCTTTGTCATGTTCAGAGCCCCCCCGAAAACTCGTAGAACTCGGTCTAAAGGCTCCCACTGCTTTCAAAGGCTTTGGATCTGGCTCCTGGATGCTGCATCTCTTCCATTGTCTAGGCACAGGCAGGAGCACAGCGGGGGCCGTGCCCAAGTAAACCGCACATTTGTCAGCATTTTACCCTTCCTGGAGCCTGCATCCCCACAGCAGACAACTTCCTTTGCTCCTGGGTGAAGACCTGACACTCAACACTCTTTTCATTTAATTTAAAAAAATAAATGAAATTAAAAGAGTTTTTTCTAATTTTTTTTTTAAAGGTGGTTCTGTAGTGTTTCCACAACTCTTAACTTTGTTATGCAGCAGATCTCCTTTTATCCCACTTTATTTATCCATTTCTACTTCAAATATTCACCTAGGTATCCACTCAACTGATTCAGGTAACTCTGAATTGGAGCAGTCCCATCACACAGGCGTTTGAGAAGCTTCTCAAAGCTGGGGCAGAGTGAGCCCATTTCTAGCTGTGTCCCCGAGTGCAGGGCTGTGCAGACCCACAGGGAAATTGCTGGTTAAGTTGGGACACTAACTCTGTATTTCTGCCCCAGGTAGGTAGAAGGAAAGAGGTACTTTGGATGCTGGTGGAAGGAGGTTTGTTCCCTGTGCACACGGGGTACCTGCCTCACCCCCTGCCCCTATTTCAGGCAGAGGTACCTCGGGAGGGTCCTCCTCAGATCGCCGGCACCATCAGAGAAAGAACCACACCTCAAATCGACTCTGGAAGAGTTTGCAAGTTGGTACAAAAGCCTGCAATGGCTCTAAACCTTTAACATTATTTGAAGGCTATATTTAAGTATATATATATGTCATTTAAAATAGCTCCCATGCCCTCCTCCCATTTGCTATTATTCATTTCAGCACCGATGCAACAGCCAAATGGTTTACCAGGCTGTGTCGCTAACACTTGCATAATATCTTGAGATCTCACAACCCCTCTATTTATCAAGCAACAATGTTACCAGAAATAGCTGTATGCGGAGCTGGAGGGGAGCTGGGGAGGGGAGAGGGGGAGCTGGGGAGGGGGATTGGGGATAGGGCCTGAAACCTGCCACGAGGAGCTGTGCTGGAGCTGGAAGGGGGTGCGAGGCCCTTTCCCCGGTGGGGCACTCATCCCAAGGAGCAGAGGGGCTGTGCAGGCCCTTGCAGAGGTGCCCGCTCAGCAGGGGTGATGGCACGGCGCGTGGCAGCCTGCAGCAGCAGGTGACCTGGGCGACACCTCTCGGCCCGGAGCGCTGCCATGGGCGGGAGCAGCCCCACCAGCCCAGCAGTGCCCATCATCTCCCCCACTCCTCCCAGCGCTCGTGCTTACTGCAGCCTTTAGCGCCCAGAGCCCTGGGTTAACCCAAAGGAATGGCACCCCTGTCCACTGTCCACTCACTGCTGTGTTGTGGCAGCGAGTGGCTCTGTTCAGTGCTGCCGGGGGTGGGACGGAGGAGGGAAGGAGAAGGGAGGCAGCAGCTCTTTGGAAAGGCTGCTTCATCTGTGAAGTTTACAAAATACCATCAGCGTTGCTGAACTAATGAATATCAGGAATGTGTTGTCTCTGGCTTTTATGCAGGCTGTTTTGAAAAGATTCAGAACTGTGCAGGACCTGCAGTGTTGATCTGCCTATTCCAGGTACAGCTTCAATGATTTTTATCTCAGCTTGGAACACAGAGTGTGTTCTGATACTAATACTGATAAAAGCATAAAGGCTGATGCCATCTGCCATGGCAACTATCAAGATGGCAGCTGCTTTTCATCAGCTTTATCTGAACTTTGCATTAACGGGAATTCAGACAGTGTGGGTGCATTTTCAAAAAGGACATAAAAATGATAGCACTCCTCTGAATAAAACCAACCCGTCAAACACCAACCCACTCTCAGCTCCTTTATCTCTCTGGTAAGAAAAAGAGAGAGGGGTGGGGGGAATTCCACGTGTGCTCTCTTCAGATCACCTTGTCTGTATCAGCCGGTGCCATCACTCGCTCCCTCTCACGCAGCCACTGAGGCTCCCCCTGAACCCAGCGCTGCCACCGCTGCCACAGCAGGGATCAGACTGCAGGGTCTGAGGGCAGGGCACACAACCACACTGCAGGGCAGTGTGTGAGAGAGAAAGAGAGAGAGAAAGAGAAAGAAAGAGAGAGAGAGAGAGAGAAACAGAGAGAGAAACAGAGAGAAAGAGAGAGAGAAAGAGAAAGAAAGAGAGAGAAAGAAAAAGAGAGAGAAACAGAAAGAGAAAGAAAGAAAGAGAGAAAGAGAAAAAGAGAGAAAGAGCGAGAGAAAGAGAGAGAGAGGAGCATGAAGGCAGAAAGCAAGCTGTTCTTTCTAGCAGAATTCTCCAGGGCATTTCTCCCTCCCCAGCACTGGTTTCTGCAGGTACACCTTCTCCTGCTCCGACTGTGGCACACAGCTCTGTGTTGCTGGCCATAAAAGTGTACATTAAATATAAGATGGTAATATACCAACATATTAGAATGCTGTTACACTTCTACTGATTTTGCTATTTTCCAGAAGGTTATTTTCCCTGAGTTTTTTCCTCTGCTAATTAAATCTTTATTTGATTTATTTTTTAGTTTAACTTAGCATCTGGCTTGCTCCTTCTCAGAATAAAATTTATTGAATTTTAAGTAGATATAGATATATAATGGATGTATCTAAACAAAAAAAAGATAGAAAACAATAATACTAAACTAGACATACACCGAAAGCAAAAGATGTAAAAACCTGTTCTCAGAGGAGTGTTTGTCTACTACAGCTAACTTTGGCAAGTGAGGCTGAAAGGCTTGACTGTGAGTGAAATAAAGCCCTGAAAGCTGCAGCAGACACAGCAAGCCAGTCAGACAGACAAGGACAGGACCAGAGACTGGGCTGTGTTCACACTGAATGACTTCAGCTTCCCAAGAAGCCGGTGGCAGCCGAGGGAGCTCTGGAGCATCACAAGTCAAGCCCCAAGGGACCGAGTTCACTCAAAGCAAGAAGAGCAGAGCAAATCATCAGCCACTATAAATCAGTTTAGTGCCACAGCACTCCAAGCTGGGGCCAGGGCTGGGCCGTGGGCAGTGCCAGCTTGCTGACTACTTGGCCCAGAAGCTATCAAGGTTAATAGAAATCCACAGATCCACATCTGAAATAAACTGTGAACAGCATTAGTAATAATGCCGGCCATATGAAATGATTTTTGCTTCTTCTCAACATTTGCACCTGGAAAAGAATACTATGAAGTACCAGATTCTGGGTACAGAAGGGCTATATGGAATGTATGGGCTATTCTGCTGGGATACTGTCAGAGCACCTTAATGGGGTTCTGTACATTCAAATGAGTTCCAGTTCAGAAAAATGCCCCTTCCTAAAACCAAAACATAAAAAAATATTAATTGATATCTTTGTCTAAGGTCTTGGAGGGTGATGAAAACCTTCAAGCCTAAGGAGACCACACAGAGGTCTGACTGCCTTCCAGCTGCTTCCCCCACAGTATGTTCAAGCTACTTGGATATATGTAGAAGGCGTATTAACTACTTGAGCAACCTGAGCAGCTTGACCAGCTGAAGCTTTTGCCATCCTTGTTACAGGAACAGGGTATTTTTTTCTGCCTCAGAGCCATCAGTCCCACACCATTTTTAGGTATTTTTAAAATGAAACAATTGCCGTGCACTAGAAAGTAACAGCAATAAAAGCATAGAAATAAATGGATGCTAGGAAGGCAAACGCAGAGCTGACATCACGCAGACGTTTCGGGCACAAATCCGTGTGTGAAAGTCCATTCACCTCTCCCCCTTGCAAGAAGATTATTAACATTATTAATGTTTAATGCCTACCTTCCCCCCCAGCATCCAGAAGAATTACCTACAAGCTGTTTCAGATGAAGATTTACATCAGCAGTTGAAGAAGGAAGCAGACATCAGCTGTAGGAATGGATGAGAAGCAGCTGATCAGGAGGCCGCATTTGGAATATTGGGTACAGCACTGAAAAGGGGATTACAGACCCTTAAAGGGCACAGCTGAGGATGGCCAAAATGATGTGAGAACTCAGGGCTACTGGAAACTTCTGAAATAGTAGCTTCGTGTTTTCAGTAAGGAGAAGAGGCAAAATAAACAGACAGAATGGAGAACTCCATTAACTAAAAGAAAAGGCTGTCAAGTTGGAAAAATAAAGTCAGTGAAAAGCTAGCTATTAAAATTGGTATGATTAAACTCTGTTCAAGTCCCTGTGGAAGCCAGTGGAATTTGCTCCTAACTCACTAGA
>JAOEGS010007210.1:82198-121051 GCA_025447755.1 Corythornis vintsioides
AAAAAATTATATATACAGCAAATGCTACACATTGCACATACTTTACAGATTCTGAGGCAGGCATTTGGAAAAAAAAAAAAAATAGTAGTATATTACTGCTCATACAATTATTCTGAAATCACTGAAGATAATAGTTATCAGGGTCTGAGTTCCCTGGCAGGATTTAAAACTTAATCCTGAGGTCTTTTTGCAGGGGACATACTCCAGTGTCACACATTATACTTGATTTCAAATAAAATAATCCACACTTCTGTGGTTTGACTAAAAGGTGAAGATGTAAGTGTGCTTACTGGCCATTCTACATGGCTGAGTGGCTCTCAGGGTGGACAGGCTTCCACTCTGGGTCTTACTGCGAGGAAACCATTTGTTGTTCTGCTGGCCACAAGGGGAAGGCCAGGCTCTGACAGGGCTTGTGGGCATTCCCTGGGGAGACAGCACAGTGAGCCACGACCCACACAGCCTGCCCCAGGAACACTGCCAGGGCCTGGTGCACTGTTTAAAAGCAGTGCTTGTGTCTTCAGGTCACAATCTCTATCATTTACGTAAAGAGTCTGCAACAGAAGCAAGAAGAAAGATGCCTATTTTCTCTAGTTATTGCAAAAATAACCGACAGTCGAGAGGTCTTTCACCTGTTACAATGCATAGACAAAGTAGAACTTTTTTTCATTTTACTAGTAGAGAACACGCTGGGTCTAGAATTTCAGATACAGATTGATTGATCTCTTTAATCTAATATTTGTTCATGGGGAGGCTGTTAACTTTATTGTGGTGACACCTGCTAGTGTCGTTACAGTGAAAGGCTTACTGTATTTCCATTATAAATGCTGGCTTGGGGTTTGGTGTATCAGCAGGTTTGCACTGCACTGGCCTAGCAGTTGTCAGTCCTAAAGCATACAGGCAATTTTTTTAAACCCAAAACTGTTTCTGTACAGGGCTTTTTTCTTCAGTGGAATTGCTAAAATACTGAGGGAGGAGGAAGCAGTTGAAGCAGCATGGATTTCAATAGGCAGCTGACACAAAGACTGACTCAAAGCTTTGTATTTAATACAAATTAAAACCAACGTGTGAAGAAGCTGTCCCCTGACTTGACAAACGGGCTGATCAACCACAGGAGATGTGGCTGCAAGTAACGTGTGGGATCCATGTCCTCCTGAGGCCAGTCTGAGGCACCCTGCTGACACGAGATGCCAGCAGAGCCAGCTGCTTTAGGGGCACTGCACCAGGGATGCTCCGTGGCACCGGGGGCAAGCAAGGGGTAAGCAATGGCAGGAGAAAGAGACCAGCGAGTGCTCCTGTGTGTGAAATAAAGTGTTTGCTGGGCAGTTGAGCTCACTGAGAGCTGCACTGCTGGGGGCTGCTGTGTCACTCGGAGCACAGTTGTGTCAGCTGGGGCACGGGCAGGGAGTGTGAACTCGGGTGGCCTGGGGCTTGCCCTTCCCTTCATTTCATCCTGAGGCTAATTTAGAGCATCTTTCTAAGAGTGGGAATAAATTATTCCAGACAAATCACCAGGCTGACATGGAAAAAACTACTTCCAAGGACAAGAGCTCACTTTCTTAATCTTCTCTGCTTTTCTCTTTAAGTTTTCTAAGTTCCCTTCCACTCCCATGCCAGTTTTCACAGCTCCACTATGTGCGTTTCCACCGTCTCACTCCATTTCTGCACAACCCACTATCCTCTGTCTTTTTACAGAGACATGCAGGTCTCGAATATGATAATATGCCACATGGTAAGAAATTATCTCTAAAAAAGCTGGCACCTACATTCTGAGTACAAATCACGTGTGCTTATCTCACTCCATACACAGTGTGGGTGCTGGTGTGCATGTGCTCACACAGACTCAGTGGGCTAATATCCTAAACCTACCCTCGCCCTAGGATCTGCCTCTATTTCTAACTCACCAAATACAGACTTGAGCCTGAACTTTCCTCTAAACTGGCTACTTCTAAGGCTCTCTGCCTCAGCTCCTCTCCACAGCCCTTCTGTGGTGCCCAGGAGACCTGCCCCATCCACTGGCAGGATGAGCTGGACACGGGACTGTGCCACACACAGCTCCTACCACACCGTGTGCTTTGGCACGTGTGTCTGCAGTTCAACACATCCATTCTGCATCCACACACAGAGCTGGGGAACAGAACAGCAGCAGCTCTGCAGAAAATGCCATCCTCTTTCCTCACCCCTACAGTGCAACTTCACCGTTCACCTGTAACGGGTGGATGGAATAGAAAATATCCCACCCTGGACTGGCTGTTTTCTTGTTCTGACTCCAAATGAAACAGTGTAAATAGTATACTCTTCACTGTCATTTTATGTTTTGATAGGTACATACACACGCTTTGGTGCACATGCCTGCATTTTTTATAGTGCAGCCACTGCACTGGATTTTTACATGCCTTTTACCTTGAGCTCAGTCTTTAGATTCTTCCTCTAGTTTCTACTTCTCCAGGAATTTCACCAATTCATCACAGGGAACATGGTTATTTTTTAATTGCTATCCATACTGTAGTAAATATAAATGACAAAAATCATCAAACATATGTTGCCTAAGTTGTATAAATATGCATATATGTTAAAGATGTGGTAGCAGGCAGGTGCACAGGAAATCTTCATAAAGTTAACAGCTACTGCAGCAATAATAAACTGCTGTTACCCTTTCAAATGCTAGTCAGGCTTTTGCAGGCATTAGCCACTGCCGTGCGATTCGAGCGGTGCCACTAATACAGATACAGTCAAGCTGGCAACTTCTTCCCCCTCTCCCCCTTCCCTCGCACAGACACACAATGAGTTTATTAGAGTGGAGATGCCATTTTCCTCTCGCGACGGTAACGGTGCTGTCTGGATCCCAGAGGTACCCAGCCAGTCAAACCCAACAGCTGTGCCACCTACTTGCAACAGTTGTAGACCCAGCAGAAAGCACGGGGAGGAGGAGCAGGTTAGAGCCAGCCGTAAAGCTGCTCGGGTGCCTCTGCAGTTTACCCACTAGCTCCAGGGAAATTCCATCCCTTTGGAGATGTGCACTGGATGTGGAGCTCGCAGCCGAGCGTTCTTTTGCTCTCGTCTCCTATAAAGCACCTACTGCATTTTTATGTTCTACAATCACATACACCAAAACAGTGTTTAGCAAATTACCATCAGGCTAAACAAAAGGCTCCTCAACCAACCTAGCAGGCAGCTTGTAGGTGCTTCTGCACCGAGGGTGCTGCGCCATCCGCGGGCCCCTCGTATGCTCAGCATTTCATTTTGCTGCAATTATATGAGTTCAGCAGGAAAATTCATTCGTTTTCTGGTTTTATCAGTAGCCACATGAAGGAATAAGGCACTTTCTGCGTTTCTCCAAGGGCAGCCTCCACAGAACAGGATTTCTGTAGAAACCTCATTGTACAACAACTGCCCTTCCACTGCATCCCTTCGTGAGGTGACCTCCCAGCTGCACAAAGCCTTTGTGCACAATCACAGACAAGTACACGGCACGTTTGTGCAGTCGTGTGCGTGTGAACACACGGGGCTGCTTGTGTGCACGTGCAGATAAATGGGCTTTGCTTGCTCTCTCTGAGAATCAGCAGAAGCAGCTCTTCTCTGCCTCAGGACTGAAGACTTGCCCATTGTAGGCCAGCTATGGGGTTATTTTTCAGCACAGCTTTTGTCTCAGAGATGGGATGGGATAGAATGGAAAGCAATAATACAGTTATCCAGTGTTTCTAGGCCCTACTACCCTCTAACAGCAATGGTATCTCACAATGCAATTCAGCAAACCAACACTTCCCCACCACCATGATGAACACCCACAACACAAACACCTGCAGTTTATTCCAGGACACAGCTACACACCAGTGAACAGCTAGACCCTGTAATCCTGATCCTCTGATACCATCACAGGAAGACAATCAGTACTAAATGTTCATTTAGAAAAAGAAATACTTTTAACTACAGCACAATTAGTTGTGAGTTTCTTCCTGCCTCTTCGATATAATTAACTAGGGCTTTATCTTACCATTATCCTTGTATGCATTAGGGACTCAATCTAGGAACTTTTTCCTCACAGGACTCTAATATACTCTTATCTGTTTGTATTAATTGAGTTATCTCACACTGTCACAGAGGCAGTAGCTGAAACAGAGATGCAGTCCCTCTCAAACTAGAGAACTTCAACTAGGGAAGTGTTCTGTCACCCAGAGCAGCCCTTGCAGGGGTCTGTCTTCCCCACCCCAGAAGCACAGCCAAGGGAATCCCACTGTTTAAAACAGCTCTATTATCCCAGTCAAGAGATATTAGAGTCACTCAACAGTCAGTGGTCTCCAGAGCACTGCCGGGCACCTCTGACCTGCTGGCACAGGACACAGATTTGGCTCTGTCAGCAACCTCTGTGTAGGTAACAAGTGAGACTGACAGCACAAGCAGCACAGAGCAAGAAGCCAACGTGCTTATTCCTGGCTTGCCTGCACCATGCTATCTACTGCTGTCAGTATCTTTTTCCTGAAGCTAGATGGATTCCAATTTCTCGCTTTCAAGGAAATTATTGCTGCTAAAATCCACTCCCCACACACCCCAAGAACGACTGCTTAGCACAGAAGCTACAGCCATGCAGATGTGTTTATGTGCAATGATAAGAAAGGGTAATCTGCTGTGAAGTATGAAGGAGAGTTGCAGGGTTCAGTGACACACACCCTTGGCAAGATCAAAGGAGCAATGGTACTGACCAAAGCAAGGCCTGAACAGACTGCTGCCTTGAAGTTGGAGCCACCTGCCATGCTCATGTTTGTCAGGACATTGAGATGGCTCAGCAAGGTGCCAGCCTTCCTGAATTTTTATCTGATAAAACACCCAGCACAGCCCCATTTCCACTGGTGGACTGCTGTAGCTCACAAGCCAACAGGAAGGTTTATAGGAGGGTTGATAAACAGGGATGACTGTGAACACTCCAAGGGTGGAATGCCTATAAAATAAATTGGTTTCTCTGAGAAACAATCAGGCAAGTAGAGCTATAGGTGCCATGATGTGAAACAGCACCTCTGGGCCATGCTAGGCTGAGAACACTGACATACAAACCATACCAAGACCTCCCATTCAGCTGGATCAGGCAGGGAGAGGGAAGAGCACAGCTCTGTCTCAGTCCTCACCCATCAGCCTGTCTGCCCACCTCATGGATGTCAGGGAAGCAACATCAAGCCTGAGGGCCAAATGCTCATTTCACTGACTGCTCCATTCTGCCACCCAGATTTGGTCAATGCTTTGCTTATGTGACCAGAACAAATCACAACACCTTTGATTTCTGCTGTTTCAAGATGTCAGGAATTTTTTTCTTCAAAATGGTTAGAGCCAGTCTTTATGTTTTATTAAAACCTGAGGCTTACCTAAAGGAAAGGCCTTCAGGAAAAGCCCTCACTGGCCACAGCTTCTGCACAGCCTCAGAAGCCCCCCTGGAGAGTGGCTAGCCTCTCAGAAAAGGAATATAACCAGCTGATTCCAAGTGCCACTTGATCAATAATGAGATATTCAGAAGGAGTCTTAATTTTATCTAACCAGAGGGATGAGACTATCATCTTCCCTGACAACCAAAAACTCAGCAGAGACCTCTTAAAGGGAATCATCTCCATTAAGTTGTTGCCTGCTTGCAGCAGGAGCAGTAATGGCACTCACCAGCTTTCAGCTGCAAGTGCTCAGAGGCTGCAGCAGGTACACGAAGGCTTGCACGGGCACTGCAGGCGTGCCCAGGGCACGATGTGATTGTGACACAGCCAGAGGCTCTGCAGGGACTCACGCTCACCTCAAGGCCATGCCTCAGGTGCTGGGCTGCCTCAGAAGGTAGAGCCCATCCATCCTGCAACTGTGTGTGTGTGAATGTGCAACCTGATTTCCCACAAAGCCTGTGTCCTGGCTGCATCATCATGCCAGTGCAACAGCTTCTGAATGAAACATTTCAAGTGTAACATTCTAAAAGCTTATTCTGATTTTTTTTTTCTTTACACTGTGATAACATTGATATTAAATCTGAATAAACTTTTTAGTGAACAGCAAATGTTTCAAATGGTAGGTTGGTGACCTAAACACATAAATATTTTTTTAAAAGCTTGTCTTTTTAGGAGACTGACACAAGCTATCATTGGTAAATTTAATATTTAGTCAATCCTAAATAACATACAAACCTCACTGTTCATAGAGAAAGTTTATTTCCAACTGTACAGCTTAGAGCTGAGAGAAAGGAAATTATTTTCAGGTAGAAAGTGTGATCTTCCCATGACTTAAAAGAAGAAAAAAGGAAGAAAAATGTATGCCCAAAAACTTAAGCTTATGCTTGCTAATGCTGAGTTGGGTAATCAGGCTGACAAAGGACAAGAAAAAGGGAAAAAAAAAAAAAAAGTACTTCTGGTAAAAAGAATAATCTTTGATGTAATGGAACAAGAATAAGACCGGTGGCTGAAGACAAGGAGCTTTGGGAATAAGAAAATGGGAAATGTTCTGAGTTGCTAATAAATGAGGAGATTCTGAGGTGCACGAGACATAAAAAGAACACCTCACACAGGCAACAGCTGAAGGCATTTCATGAACTGAGTAGAGGATGTATCATCTTCTCTGAGATCTAACCCAACACTGTTCAGTCCCTTCTTAACAACCCTTCAATCAAGCCTCCTTTCATTTAAAGCTAAATAACACTTCAGCCACCTCCTACAGGGGAGGTGTAGATTGCAGATTTCCCTCTGGAAATATATTTCTATAACCTCAGAGTGTCCAAAAACCCCCAAATTTTATTTTAACTTCTACAATGAGGAACTATTTAAGTAAGACAAGATTATGAAACTGAGGTTGCAAAATATGTCACTTGTTCTCAAAGAATTAATCCCATCCTGTTTGCAGTCATGTACTCGTGTACCTTGCATTAGGTGTCACCTTATGTTGTGTCTATATTTGGGCTGTAGCAGGTTTTCATGTAACCTAAGTAAACTTTAGTTATAAAACAATTATTAGCATAAACATGAACAGTGTTTCTGAGAATTCTGTCATCCTGGCTGTAGGAAAACTTAGTGGTATGCAGCTGAAATGAAAACTTACTAGAGTGTCTCTCACTTCATTCAGCCCTGTGACCCCTTAGCCCAGATGTGCATCTCTGCTCTTCAGATCAAGGTGCTGCAGGGATGTCCAGAGCAGAGCCCAGCAATCTCTTTCTCAGTTGAAATGATGAGTCTCTTGTTCCAGTTTACCCATCTCTAACCCAACAAGTTTGGCATTGTCGCCATAGGTATCAATCTTTTCAGATATTAGATGTATAGCTGCACTGAACAAGTCAATGATTCTTTATAAAAAGAAATATATAACTAATCTGAAATTAGTTTCGATTTAGTTGCTTGCAAGTTACATCAGGCAAAACCAGGGACCAGCCATTCCTTCAGAGCAAATACGATTCACAGAGGAGCAAAAAGTTTGCCAAAGACTATAGAAACATTTGGAGACTGCAGAGATGCAATCTCACTCATATTCCACCATGATGTCAACATCAAAGTTGTTGCCTAGATTCAGTTCCACCACGCCGAATACCGTGTGGCTTTATTGCGTTAGGAGACTCAAACCCGTTGGTCTCAGTTTAAATGGAGATGATAGCTAAGCACATCCACTTCCAACATGAACCAATCAAAAAAAAGATGTGATTTTCCATAGAAACATCTCTACCAATAGTTTATATATGCTGAAGTAGCCAATTACATCTTGGCACACTCAAAAATACATAGCAACAGCAATGACAGCATGGCAACAGCAGCTGCTGCACAATGGAAAAATTAGAAAATTACTCTTTAGAAAAAAAAAAAATTCTGTTAATTCACTTTGTTTACATTTTATTTCATGGAATAGTTTTAGAAAACACTGTATGTGCACCTAACTCTTCTTCTGTACCTCATTGTGGATGGGTGAATTGAGATGAACAACAAAAACATTCCTCGTAGTTGGAAGTCGCCTTGCGCCGTAGGTAAAATTGTGAATATGGCAAATGGTTTAGAAACGATGGGAATTTCACTGCACTTCCTCCTCAACGAAGGTCTACCAGCCTGCAGAAGTTGACTGCATCCTTCAGAGCTGGTGTGTTGGCTCTGGTCTGACAGGACAACTGCCCTGGTCAGCAGGACATCACCTGACAACCCACCCGCGGCTCGGCCAAGGTGGAGAGTGATTCTGCCCTCGGGCAAAGCCATCCCATGTTCTCCTCACACAGGGTGACATCTGCCATATGATCAGATGTATTTACATGAGTAGGCACTTAAAAATACATAAACAGAGGGAAGGGTTTTAAATAGCCACGGTGGAAATACTGGCTTTGAAAGATGTTAAGGTCCAGCTCCTGCCTCCGCAAGCATATGTTTCACTTCCACTCTCCCTTCCCAGTGCAGTGTCCCACTTTTATTGTGGGACAGCACCCACAAGGGTGGTTATACTGGGCTTGATTTACACTGTGTCAGTGATGAAGCAGCAGTGAAAAGGGTTGTCAGTGCTTTCCTGGGGGGGTGTGAACGTCTGTGTCCCCATGGAAGTGCCACCTGCGTGTAGAAGAGCCACAGGGCCTGGCACTAAGTACCCAACACACACAGGTGATGTGAAGGCAAAAAAGCCCCGTGCAAGAAATCTATTAATTATGTTCACACTGGCTGTATCATGTGTCTAAACAATATTGTTCACATCTTATCTTTCTGTAGGTTTGCACCACATTCCCCTGGGACACGAAGGAACTCATTTGTGCCCCTACAGTTAAGGATTAGGCAGGTTTCCTGGTCTAAATCCTGCTATTCTGTGGCAATTACAATCTGCAAAGTTAATCTACTTGCTAGTAAGTCACAAATAGATTTTGACATAGCAAGGGTGACTACATTTGAGTTGATCAGATATAGCTGCATAAAAAGTATTTAAGTATGGATTCTAGCAATGCCAGATAAAGAATTTCAGCTTTACCTTGTTCCTTCCAGTATTTAGGGCTCAGTTTTGAGGCTTAATGTTTGTTTGACGATTGTTTTTGTTGTTGCACCTCTATGCAAGCCCACATGCTGGAGACACTCAGGAGCCCATGGCCTTTTCACATGCTGTGTGAAGGACACAACCCTCCACTGAGGTTGGTGCTTCATCCTCCCCTCCGTGCAACCCCCCTGGCACCTGAACTCAGCCCTGCCTTGTGGTTCCACCAGGTGAGTTCTGGAGGCATGCCTGTGCCTGGCATCACTTCTCACCTATCCTGCCCTCACCTGCTCCAAGGCACCCATGACCCCTCTAGGTCCAATTCTGCAAGGTGCTGCTCCATCTGAACTGGATTACACCTCAGAGTGTCTGCCTCGAAGTGAGAGATCAGCTTGAAAGGAAATTTTCTTTCACTTACATTTAAGAATCATTAGACGTAGCAATGTTTTTTTCAGCTTTTCCCTTCTGGTTCCTGCTTGGCTCACAAAGTTGCCTCCAGAGGAGATGAAAGTTAATCTGTCCAGGGCAGCCTTTCTACTGTCCTCTTGTCCCTGCTCCATAGGTGCTACGGAGAGCTTTGAGTGCTATTTTTGAACCCATTCACATAAAAAGCTGCTCTGTAAAATGACTTTTGAACATGACTGAGGGAAGACAGTATTCTCTGAAGTGCTACTTATTGTCCTGCTTTTACACATGTTATTTATATGCTTCATCTTCCACTTGTCCTGCTCTTATCCCATTGACCAGGTTCATAGCGGTCACGGCTATGATAAAAATCATTATTATCACTTAGAGTTGCTCTACTTCATTTTAGATAACACTCCTCTTGGCCGAGAAGGGAAGGGTTTGTTCTGCTGCTGGTAGCTCTTATCGTTCCTCAAACTGTCAGTGAAGAGTCATTATTGTCCTTCCACTTCTCCTCCGATTGGGAGAGCAGTTCCTTATCCTGCTGCTCAGAAAGCTGCTGGTTTGTAAATCAGCTCCCTCTCTAATGCTCTTGGATTTCAATCTGGAAACTCTCCTCACCCTTCTTCCCCTAGCTGCTGATGGAGAAAATCAGTCACCCAATGGAAATGGGACCGAGACCTGAATATTAAATCTATCCATTTTAGAAGAAAAAGAAAAGGATCTCTCCACCTCCCTGACTAGGGCTCAGAGCTGACATAGTTTCTGTTTCAGTCCAACAGGTACCTTCTCATCACTTGTCTCTCCTAGTTCTTGGATGAAATGTTCAAGCACTAGTGGGCAGGTTTCTGTACAGTCTGGTGGATGTAGCCTTAACATCCTGGGAGCTGAGCAAGAAACTTTCTGGCAAAATACAAAATTCCTTCTCTGTTTCAGTTTTAGGAGGCAAACTCTGCTAAAACAGCAGCATCTGATAGAAAGAAGGTAAGAAGAAGATCGAACCAAAGTCTCCAGCTTAACTCCCCACATCTGCTTTGTGTGAATTCCCAGAACTTCCTCCATGCTACATCCCTGGCTCCAATGGGGTACCTGGTACCCCACTGCTGGCTGTCAGCTCCTCACAGCTTCTGGTGAGAATTAACCCTAGCCTAGTCCAATCCAGACAACTCCACAGAGGCATCTCATCACTGCTTCTCTATAAGCATTTGCACATGCAAGTATTCATTCCTGGTGAGATGTGAAACTTAGGATTTTGTTTGTTCTCTTCAGAGTTGGTCCTGTCATGTCATTGGGAACCTTATCTGTGTGTGTGGGAGGCACAGCATCACAATGAAAACACTGAATGAAAGAACTCCTCAGTTATTCAATACCCCACTGACTTACTAACAAAAGTGTTACAGTGGAGAGAGATAGAGCAGCTGATCCACTGCTGCTCCATAGCAGCCATCCCTGACCTCTGCTCCACAGCATCAGGGTAAGTCACAGCAAAATTACATCAAACAGATAATGCTCTGGTTTAGAAATTTAAATTAATACACATGGTGATGCACAAGAGGTGGAGATGTACAAGTAGCTCTACACTGTGTGAAATGTGAGTTTTGGGGGAACTCTAAGGATCAGGTTTGGTTGGGAGAAGAGCAGAAGTTACCTACAGATGTAGCTCCCACTGACAGCTCAAGTACCCAGCTGCTAAGGAATCACTTCATGCAGTTACAAGGATCCTCCCCCGTGGCAGTTGTACCTTCAGCTGCAATACCTCCGACATCTTTCTACACTGCCATGGCAAGCTGACCCAGCTTACGCTTCCCCCAAGCCCTTCTAGGGGCTTTTTTCCTCCCTCGTCTCTCTTTGGCTCGCCACAGCCACCGGGTCAGCAGCGTGGGCACTGATGCTCCTATCCTCTCTCCCCGTGCCACCCCCTGTGCCATCCCCCAGGGTAGCTGCACGTGTGACTTGGCATCAAGGCTGCTTCTCCCAGCAGGTTCTTGCCTGTGCTTCCTTCTGTGGAGCGACACTTCCACTCTCCACTCTTCAAGGTGCTGCCCGTTCACAGGAGCTGACACACTTTCCCACTCTGTCACCAGATCACTTCTGAGTGCCACTGCAGGCCACCCACCCGACAGAAATGGTCGTGATGCTAAAATTACCAAGGGCCAACTGTCTCCTCTCCCCTCCCTCCACGCAACAAGCCCCTGAGCAGCGAGATGCTCGCGGTGGATCAGGCAGAAAGGGTGAGCAGCAGTGTCATGCCTCAGCAGAGGAGAGGGGGGAAGACAGGGTGAGATCAAAGGGAAAATGTGAGTGCTGCAGAAGATCTACAGAGCGACTCTGGGATGAGGGAAAAGAAAGGATGCAACTGAAGCACACAGGGCAACCTCAGCTAGGACACGCTGCACCAAAGTGAATGGGCTGTAATCTCAACTGTTGTGCAGAAGCAGAGAGCACCTGTGTGCCAGATACATCAAATGTATGTCATCTGCTCATGGTCTATTTGCAGACTGTACTGTCACTTGCTTGATGTGCACGGGCTTGGAGGGGGAGAAAGAGAAAAAAGGAAGGGTAACTAACTAACTGTAGCACAAACACGGAAAGCTTTCTTTAATTGTCTCCGTTCTTATTTTCCTCTCCACTGAATGGCAGTTTTGACCCCACAGAATCATTTTTTTAGATCAGGCTTCAAATACTGAATGTTTAATGCACACTTTTTTAAACCAACAAGCTGAATTATCCATCTGGTTGCCTAATATGTTTTTGTGGTAGCTTTAGGTCCTAGCAAATTGGGTATTTCGGTACCTGAACATCTCCAGTACATCGGAACATAATGACAATGAACAAGTACATTGGGGGAAAAAAAGGCATTTTTTTACTTCTCTGTGTAAGCAGGATAATACATTCTGACACCCTAAGAGCAGTATTTTCTGTCAATCAGCTTGAATTCTCTGTAAGCCTCAGACATATAAGTCACATTGAGAGGGTTATGCATTTCACAAGTGGATTTATATATAAATACTTTCCTCTGGCTCCGGTTCAGCACAACAAAAGAAGTCAAACATTAGTCTGTATTTGTATTTCTTCACTGAAATGTTTTGACATAAACTGCACACAATCCTAGCTGAAAAGTGCCACACACTTTGGAAGAAACTGCTGTGAACACCTCTATTGTTCACAAAATGATGAAGTTTTTGCTTCTTGAAAACTTAAGAGGCCTCATTTCCACAACTCCATCAACAGTCTGTCTTCGGAGGAGCACAGGTCTGCATGCTGCCTCCTTCCTGCCATATGCTTTCCCTTTCAAGTAGACTCAAACCTACTGACACCAGTGAGAGCCATGAGTTACACCTGACCACGCCACAGCAATGAAACATCTACAGCTATTTTCTATCCAGCTGTGAGGCAAATACCTGGTTTTGCAAGGTATTAAACTCACTCACTTTACAGTACGTTGCTTTATGGTGACTTCTTGAGTCAAACTGATAAGTTACACTGTTTAATTCCAGAATAATCCAATGAAAGTTGAGTTATTCTGTATTTGCCCCAGAATTCCCTGAGGAGCTACAGCCTGAGAGCCAACTTCCTCACACCCATGAGAGCCAACTTCACATCAATTACAACCTCTTGTAAATAACAGTGTTTAATAAATGCACAATCAATTGAGAGGCGTTTCAGCTTCATCTACTGTTGCACAACAGGACTCTGGCTACACTGCTGTCGTAACTAATATTCCACAGACACACTTGGAACCACTCAGGCTGCTGTGGATGCTTCTGTTGTAAGAGGCATCCTGAGTGATTCTGAAACACCAAGTGTTTGTTTTGATTTGTCTACAGAAGTGTATCAGTAACTTTATTACTTAGTCTGTCCTGCTGACTAGCACAGCTACCCACTCACTGTGGAACGTACACAACAGAAAGCCTCTTAAGTGCCTGTACTATTTTTATAACCAAAAAAACATCAATAAGCACTTGACTTTGAAGTTTTTACCATCCATTTCCCAGTACAACTCTGAATGATAAAACAGTCTCCAACTTCCCTCTGTGTCTTACACAATAAAGCTCTGATACCATGAGATTTCTTCATGGTGGGACCCTAACTTTTCCCTGAAGAGGCCTCTTTCCTGCACCACACAGCCAAGTTAGCTGTGCTCATAGTCCTGAGGAGTCTGCTGCAGTCTGACACAAGCAGCAGCCTTTTTCAGTGCAATAAATCCTGACTCTGACAGTTGTGATCATTGTCCTATTAGCCTGAGGAGCCCCGGGTTGCTCTTGTCACAGGACACAACCTATGTTTCAGTCACGTCCTATATTCAAATTCTGCTGCAATTCCTAAGAAACATCATCCATTGCTTTCATCAGAACTCCAACTACAATGGACCCTAAAAATGTTAAGACTGTATTTAAAGCCTGGGAAGCAGAAAATTAAGTGACAGAGGAAGAATATGGTCCCATTAGAGAAAAAAACTGCAGCTATAAAATCCGCAATTTAAAGACAGTTACCATCCTGTGGTGTAAGGCTTCTTGATCAGTTAGACACTCCCAGAATCACTTTTTTAAAGTGCTATTTTCAGTAGCACCAATCACAACTGCCATACATATAGGACTCCAAGATAATAAGAATTTTCCCTAATGATGTTTTGCACAATATGGTTGGTTGTATTTTATTTCTAAGTTCTTTCTAAAATCTAAAGGAAAAAAAAAAATCTAATCTTTCTAAAATATAAATATAGTTGGTTTGGCATATAGAACTCTTCTGATTCCTTTATCTTTTAAAGGAATATATTTCCTTTATTCCTTTATATTTTAGCCAACTTCTGCTGTCTTCCTTTGGTTATTTTGTACTACGATATTATCAAAGTTAAAACACTCCACATGCTAGCTATAGTACAAGACTGCCTTTGCCAAAAGAAAATTAGAATACATGGTTCTGCTTGTGCAAATATTTGTGCACAGGAGTAATGGCAGGACTCCAATAGTTCAGCTGATGCACCAGCTTTCTCATGTGTGTTGGTATTTGAAGAGTAATGGCAACAACCAGTACCCTGGACACTGCTCAGGACTCTGCATGGGACAGCCTCTAGTCCTTCCTCCCGGGAGGAAGCTGATGGTCCAGGAAAGGGCTCAGCATGCAGGGCTTGGACAGTCAAGTCTGACAGGGTAAGTTCTGCTGTTCCTTTTGGCCGAAGCCCTGTGCAGGTCAGAAGGTTCTCTACTCCCCTGTGTCTCTTGCTTTTAACTGTCTGGCCATTCCATGGAGCAGACAGGCAAACGATTTACAAATGCATCTGAAGTTTTTCAGCAGGCTCAGTAATATTTATTCAAAACACAATCAAGGAAGCTCAGCCTGGGATTCATCTGCTACACAACTTCAGAGGAGCAAGTCCAAATACCCTGCCTGGAAAGGAAAGGGTCAGAGCAGCAGGGTCTCCAGCAGAGGCTACTTGCTGTCCTGGGTGTTATCAGACTTCTCAGCCTGGATCTGGTGTGTGTAGGGTAACCTAACCACCTTAAGAGCAGGGCAGAAAGGCACAAAGTGAATCTCATGGGAGAGCTGCTGTTAGTTTGCTCTGTATGTGGAGCAAAGCCCCACTCTCAGAGACGTGTTTCAATATCGTGCCTTTGGTAGCAGCAAATTCCCAGCCTATGTTTCTTTCATGCAGCATCAAGCTTCCATGTATCATACATCTTCATGTTTCCTTAGCTGCTTCATAGCTTTGAGACAACACTGGCTTGGGTGGTTGCATTGTTTCTTTTTTTTTTTCTATTTCATTTTACAAGAATATACATTTTTCAAGTCTAAATAAAAAAAATGTATTCACTCCTTAATTGGCTTTTGTCAGGAGACATTCTTCTTTTCAGCTAAGAAAGATGTATTCTTTGATGTCTTCATTAAAAGATCTCACAATTTTATTTTTCTGAGAAATATATATATATTAATGATAGGGTAAGCTTTTGTCTTCCCCTTTGATTGTTCCGTAATGCCAAAAATGCCACCTTAAATATGTGTTATTTTAACAGGGTTTATGTTAAGCAACAAGGTGGATATATTTTCTTTAAATCTAAGTTTAAACACCATGAAGAGCAGAGCCAGCTGAAGTCTAATTGCTAAACAGGATTAAGTTTGCAACAGCTTCCTAAAAGTCTGCAAGAAAGCAGATACAAGTGCACACCCCTGCAGCAGAAATCCATTTCATTCCTAGCTTCCACCCCAGACCTGCACTCTCCGAAGTGTCATTGTCATGAATCATTGTTAGCAAAACAATAACCTTCGTGGTCTTACATTATCTCTCTGTGCAAATTATGTATGTTTCATGTGACGTTACTTACTTCCTCAAGTAGCAAGTCTTTTCTGGCTGTTGGAAAGCCACCAGTGGTGATGTGCTATCAAAGTGAATTACTTTCTCACATGCCAGGAAACGAGGGCAATCCAGTCCTTTTGTCTCTGCCATCCTGCTCCCACAGGCTCTCCTGTTCCCTCTTCTACTGGCTTGTACAGGAGCCATCCACAGAAAGGCATTTCTCTGTGGCTGGAAACAGTCATTTCAGGGTTGAAAAAGATGCTTGTTTATATGTCTGATTTCTCCTCTAGAGCCAGGGAGCACCAGCAAGAGGATTCGCACCCAGGCTCTGTGTGGGCGGGTAAGGAAACCCGAACAAAGAGGAGGAAACCAAGCAGGGGCAGGATGGGTTAGAGGTCCAAGCTCTCATGGCTGTATCCCTGTAAATGCCATGGAGCAGCTGGAGCCAGTGGTTCTGCTCAGCACAGAACACTCAGGTGTCAGGCACTGATGGGCTTTTGCATATTCTTTGCAATTCTCAGAATTCCAAACACTTGGCACCTTAAGGATGCTTTGGCTCGAAGGAGTTCTGCGAGTTCTGAAAGCAGTGTTTGACTGGAAACCAGCTAACAGTCTGCCATCCCCTGCTATAAATTATACTTTGACTAAAAATTGCATGTCTTCTAAACGTGACTTGTGCTCAAACCCCTTTGGACAGTTAGGAGGAAGCTCCAGTTCCCCATTGCCAGATCACCTTCCTTCTCTTCCTCTCACTCTCTACTGGACAATCAGCTCTTGCCTCTGTTTGTCTCAGTGTCCTGTTGAATCCGAGATGGTGTTTCTGACACCCAGGAGGCTAGTGCTGCCTGTGCTCCCCAGAAAAGTCAGGACTGTGATCCCTCCATGACCCCAGGACAGAGAGGAGCAGTAAATCATGGTAAGCTGCTCACTGGCAGGTCCCCCTCTGTTATCATCCAGGGCTCCATCCTCTCCAGAGCCAGCCCCATGTGAACATCTTTAGCAAGCACCTGCAGCCAAACCCATCCCCATGACTTTGTAGCCCCCTCTCCAGAGTGAATATATCCCCAGCCCATCCTCCCCAGGATGCAGAAGAACATCTAGCAACACAATGCATTTAATGGCATTCCATTGTAGACAAAATTCAGTCATTTGAAAAGGGTCTTCCAGTCATTAGTGAGAATTAATGAGGTTCTCTTGTAATAAAATCTTACTTCAAAATACAGAGTTTTACCAGAACATATGGGATTATAAAAGTAAATGTGCCTCACACATAATCTTATGCCACATTATAGAGCACGTTTTTAAAAGGAAACACCCACAGGTATGAACAACTTTTATTTTTATGCAAATGCAGCATGCACAGAAACCTGCTCCCTTCTCACTTGCTTGTTGCACCCCCAGTGCCACAGGGAAGTGCCCTGTCTCACCTCACCAACATACCTCTGCAAACACTCTACCAACCACAAGCTGAAGAACTCCTGGCATTGCACAACTGTTTTCTCTCCACATCCATCTCCTGTGACATGCAGAAGGAAGCCCTGCAAGAGCTTTGTAACCCAGTCCTCCTTGGGAATTCAATCTGCTGTACAACTTACACCCAACCCTGCATGATTTTATAATCATAGCCATCATCTTTTTATTATGTCTTGGACTTGAAGAGTCCTGAAAGCAGATGTAACTCATGATGACCTGACTTCAATGGGAGAATGAACCAGGTGGCTAATTGTCTCTAAAACAAATACACTGATAATTAGCAGGAGAGCACAAAGCAACAGAAGCCTAACCACCAACCTTTATTTAAGTTAAGCAAATGGGTGAGTAAATGATGCAGCTGCATCGTACTTTGACAAGTTAATAAGGGAACCATACTTCATCTATTCAGCTACAGTAGCCAAAGCATGCCCCCAGGACCTGGTATCAATGATTCTGAAATGGTAAACTTACAAAACAATGCAAAAAACCACCAGCACTACCGCAGTTTTCTGCGCTCTTCTCCAACAGCTTCACATTCCAAGCAGGTCACTCCACTAGCATTTCACCTCAAATACCTGGGTTCAAACCTTGCCTTGCCTCCCAAATGGAAATAAGCATGGTGGCCTCATCTTTCTTTCCACTCGCCCATGCCATAAAAACAAGCACATTGGCAACCTCTGCTGAGGAGCAGTGTAGGAACAAATAGCAAAGGAGCTGCCAGTCAGGCTGTATTGCATTGGCAGTGCTGCACAGAGGAGCTTACTCACTAATGGCTCACAGAGTCGCTGGCTTCAGCTTCCACTGCCAGCCCCCGATCTTTACAAGCACTAAACTTCAGCCCATTGATTCCACAAAAAGCAAACAAAGAAAATGAGTGGAGCTTGCTTCAGAGGTATTAGCAACTCCCAGCCTTTAGTGCTCTCCATGTTAAAACACAGATTGCTTTGTAAATGGTACCAACCAGCAGCCAAAAAACAGCACCATGTAAAATACCAGTGCAAATAACTCCAAGAGTGTTGACAAAGGCGCAGAAAAACAAACATTTCCGATCATTCCCGAGATCACTGTTACATTTGTGAGCCGACTGGATAATTTAGACTCGTTGGCTCGAAGGGCATTCTCTTACCTTTGTTGTCTTGCTTCATGATTTATCACTGGTTGTTCTTATGATAACCAGCCATAATCTGGTCATCAAGTCCTAGAGAGAACAAAGTCAGAAGGACCATTTACACAGTACTCTACTTCCAGGCCAGATACAAAATCATTTCAGAACATCTTTAGGAGAACCTCCCACACAGGAGAGTTTTTGTTCTGAAAGTGAACCAGAAAGCAGAGGTGTTGTGCCAGCCTGCCCTGCTCCCTTCTTCCCTGTGCTGCAGGCAGCAACGCAGAAATCCTCCTGTCTACACCCACCCCACCTCACCAAAGGTGCTTGGCCCAAAAGTAGCTTTTGTCAAAGCCTAGCAATCAATCACCACCAGCCTCTTCACAAATAAACCGGCATAACACTGGGTAAGAGGGTGGTGATCAGGCCCTTCTCAGGGTCCACAGTTTGTAAATCATAAGAATTAAACAGACAGCATAAATGGTGAACAGTCGAATTTCCCACTAACATGTTTCTGGCTTCCCATGTTAATAGTCTAAGGAATTGTTATTAGAGCGATCAAAGGGAGAACTCACAAATGCGAGAAATGTGACAACTGAGCATCCTGCAAGTGTGGCAAAGCAGATTGCTTCCTTCCAGTGCCTCTTGCATCCTGCTTTGGAACTTCAGTCTGATGCAGAGTTGACAAAACTCTCAGTGCATTTCAGTTTCTGGTGCACGGGTCTGCCGAAAGAAAAAGAATAAAGGGAAAATGAAGAGACTGTCAGAACAATAGCTGGGTGAAAAATCAACAAGAAGTCTGCTGAGGCTTTAGATTTGCAGAGTTTACTTTGGCAAATAATGATAATAATAATAATAACAACGATAATAACAATAATAACAACAACAATAATAATAACAAATCATTGAGGAAAAGAACCTCTTGTATACTCTTGCATCCCCTTAAGACATTTATTTGCCTGTTCACTAAGCTTCAGGTACATAACTTATAAACAATTAGCTCTACTTTACTAGTTGAAGTAAAGAGAAAATTAGATATTGTTCCTTTCAGTTCTTCCGTTAACAGAGGTTAATGCAATAGCAGCTAAGTTTGCATTTTTGTTTTTCTTTCCACCAAATCATCCATCATTTCGTTGTCACATTAAAAGATAGAAATCTCAACCCCTGCCAAGTTCAAAATAAGCTCAGCTTTTGTGATTTGCTCATTTAACTTTCTGGGAATACTAATACATCCATGGAAGAATATCAGCTGCTCTCCAGCTTTAAATACACCACTGTGATGTGAAGACGTTTCCAGCTCCCTCAAACTTTCCTGCTTTGCCATGGTAAGAATGAGACTATCAGCATGTTCTGGGAACACCAGTTAACTGCTTTGCCCAGCACTGTCTGGCTTGCACTCAGCAGTGTTCTTTGCATTCCCTGTTGTGCACAGGGCCAGCAGTTCAGCCTCTCGGGAGTGTTCTTCCATATCGGCTTAGAACTTCCCACTTACAAATTCTCTTCCCGTACTTCTTCCCTCAGAGTCCAGGACATTTTTCTCTAAGAGGCACTTTCAGGAGCAGGCTTCATGAATAAGGTGTGAAATGTGACCCTGCCTCTCAGTTCAGCTGCTGATTCCAGCAGGCACTGGGAAGCAGGGGAGTCCTCACATGGAGCCTCTGGGTCCAGGCAGGTGGCATCTGTCACCCAGGACACCTCTGACTGCTTCAACAGTACTTCAACCAAGGAATAAACCTAGGGGGTTATTATTGTAAACCTGTATCTCTGCTTCTCTCCAAATGCCAAATTCCTGAACATATTGAAATAAATGTGGTTTTTTTTCTTGGGTACATCAGAGTCAAGCAGCAGTCAATTCAACAGCCCCCTGTATTCGTATTTCTGTAGTTCTAGAATGAGATCTGTGGTCACATCACTGATTCTGGACATGAGTTAGTGCAACACAGAAATGCACAAGAGCCTGGTGCTCTGGGGAACTCACTGCCACAGGGTATTTTAGTGAAAACTTGAGGTAGATTATAAAAAGAATAACATACTTCCCAAAGTAAGATTCTTCACTTCTATATATAATTCTAGGAGTCACAAAAAAACCCAACTTCTAAAAATCGACGTCAGGAAAACACGTTCCATTTGAGCTGATTGTTTTACAGATAATTACTAGTTTCTTTCACCCACAGACAACAGATAAGGCACTAGAGGAAACAGCAGAAGTGATTCAGCATGGCTGTCCCTACACGAATCCCATCAAACATGCTGCTGTTTGTGCCCCTGACATTCCCCACATAGTTGCAGCACTACTCAGCTGTTTACTCTGCCATGGCAGTGCAGGCATACACAATCCTGCCCTGCTGTCCCACCCACCAGCTGAGTGCACAGCCACCAACACAGCATTCCACAGAGAGGCTGGAGCTGTAGCCACAGGGAAGATCACCAAGGTCCTCAGGAAGGTGTGGCATTGAAACTGGAAGCCTCCAGAGAAAACAGAAACCTGGAAGACGTGTCTTAAAGTCTTAAAGGTGACGATGTGCCAGCTGATAAATGGAAAGAGTGATGGAGTAGATCAGTGGGATGAAAGGGTATAGCGATTATAAGGAGTTATTACAGTAAATACAGTAGTTATTCATGGTTGTCTTTTGTTGACTAGTTTATTTCTTAGCATCTCTTTCTGGGCTTCTTTCTCTTGAACAAAGCAGTGAAACAGAAGATGCAGAAGCTACTTTGAGCAGTCTAGATAAAGACAGGAGGAGCAGTAAACAGCTGAGAAATGTTCCTGTCTTTGTAACAGCCAAATTACACCATGTAGTCAGCAGCCTGTGACATCTGAAAGGTGTACCCTGCCTCATCTTGCCCAACAGCCACTAGGTTAAATCAGGGCTCCTCCAATGATGGTCCTGCTTCCTCCACTTTCTCTCCTCCCTTGCACTGGTGGTGGCTCTGTGTGAACGCTGCAAACAGGCAGCAATCTCACAACTATTAAGACTCTGCAATGAGCTAAGAGAAGGCAGGTGGTGGGGACAGGGAGACGGGGATGTGGTCCTGCAAGATGACATCTAAGAGCATGGCATTTACCACAGCCTTCCTTAAAGCAGCTCCATCCCAGGAGCAGATCACTTTCCTTGCATCTGCTCACTAGAGAGGCAAATGCAAAGACATCACCAGAAATTAGAGCACAGACATTCCACTTCCCACCCCCAGAAAAGAAGGTGTATTTACACATATCCAGACCTTTCAGTGCTGGAAAAGAAGGTGTCTAGCTTGGTTCTTTAACTAGTACTGGCTGTTGCCAAGAAAGAATCTTCTTTCTTAGTCCACACTCTTCCTCACTATATTGTATTAGATGACTAAAGTTGTTAAACATATGGGAAAAGTCAGAGCTGTGGCTTTTTTATCCCTTGCCTAGTTTAACTTTTATCCCACGAAAGACTGATTTCCTTAGTTTTCCTCTCATATCTGCAGATCCTATTAGGGGAATAATTCACTTGCTTAAAAAAAAAATAATTCCTTTGTTTGGAGTCTTTTAAACATAGTGATTCTCAATCACCCAGCCCAAAGTCTTTGGTGAAGTGATAATTAGGTGTTAAGAGCTAACCAGATAACCATCTGTCTCCAGGCAGCCATTAAACACCTAACCAGGAGTGAAAGTTTGGAAACAGAAGCTTCTCAGGAGCCCTAATAAATGCTGAAGCAGTCGGAAAGGTTTGGAGCTGCTGGCCTGTCTCTCCAGCCCCTGCTGCTGTGCCACAGCCTGGTGGGCTGGAAAGGACTCACCCACTTACAAGACTCAAGGCTCATGATAAAAACATGATGCGTTTAAACCCATAAATCTCTCTGCACCCTCTCTTTGCAGCAAGGATAACATACTGAGAAAATCCCTCTCCCTGATAACTGCAAATAATGTAACTTGGTTCTATCCAGGGGAGAATTTTTCAAATGTGCTTGACTTATTGCCTGGGAATCCTCGTGTTTTCAGAGGCGAAGATTTCATGTAAATTATTCTCTCAGTTGACTTGGAGTTCTTCAATATATCCTTCTTCCATCTGCTAAATTCACAGAAATATAAGACTTGCCATTACAAGATCCATATTGTGATCAAAACAAAAAAGAATTTGTAATCTAATAAATAGATTTTTCATCCTCTTCCTTCCTGATGTCATTTTCACATTGATCCTCTTTTTTTTTTTGCAAAGTTTCTGAGTTTTACTATCTGATACCTGCACTTACCAGATTCAAGAAGACAAATCAATTGTATAGTGTTTAAGGTGACATGCCCCTAATTTCAAAGAGGATTTTTTCTTTGTCAGGATGTTAAAAAGTATCTGATAAATCATGATAATCGCTATCATTAAAATAGGGTGCTCACCTTATAAATCATTTGACATAAAGCCTACCAGCTGCTATTGAATGAGAATGCTCTAATGAAGTGGGTCATTGCAAAACACCATTTGAGTGTATTCCACTACTGTAATAAATATACAAACACAGTGCATTAAAAACCACCAAATCAGCCTTGCTGAAGTGAGAAACAAAACTCCTGTCCACCTCAGGGGACAATGCTTGGTCTAACTTTGCCACCTCAGAGTTAGTAAGGCCAAGGTCATGAGCATTAAGAAGTGGATTATTCTGGTGGCCAAAGATTTCTCTCGTATCATTTCAAGGAACTGACTTTTTAATGAATAAAAATTCGAAAGCATTCAATACCTTCTCAGAGAATGCTTAATGGAGAGGCATACTAAGAAGAAAAGCACCTGTGAATATAAGGCTTCCAGGTTGTTCTTGTTTTCCTGTTGTCTCCTTACATTTGTAGCTCAGACTCTGCCCATTCCTCTAGAAACTGCACTGTTCCTTCCTGCCAGCCTGAAAAATAGTTTCTTCCAAGAGTTTGAGAATGATTCTCCTCAGATGTCTCTTTATAAATGTTCTCAATAATCTGAACCCAATGCAGCTTGTCAGAACAAGTTATGGGCAGCTTTGCCTAGGATTTCTCAAGTCAAACTTACAATTGCTTCTAACTGTCCCTAAGAAAGGTATGTGAAGCCAACAGGCAGGTGAACCTTTAAACATACAACTCATTATTTTAGATTCCTAAAGTGATTAGCAATAAGACAACTAATAAATACTTCCAGACTCAAAAACATACTATACACATTTATGTAGGAATTACCATAATAATGTTATCACTAACACAAATATGCACATATGAAAACATCTCAGAGTAAACATAACATTTGCACATAGTAAACACCCATATGTCTCAATAAACACCATTTTAAACTTTAATATGTCAAGTGTGTGGTTCCTTTAATTGAGGATGAAAAAATTAAGAACAAGGCATTTGCAGGGGGAATCCTGCCATTTTCAACGCACAGAACCACTGCTTTGGTTGCAATAGTAGCAAAGGAGTGAGGGAAAAGCAAAAAATCTGGAATTCTGAAAACCAGAGCCTATCATTTGCTGTAATTTTCAAATCTTTTTTTTCATGTCACTTGGTTGTTTTGCTGAAGAATAGCCTTATAAAACTTTTAAATATTAAACACAGTTCGATGGGACTGAATTCTGCCTGTGGCTACAAATGGCAGAAGCTCTTTGACTTGAACAAAATGCTGGGAATAAGAAGGACGTTGCCAGCCACACAATCTCTCTATTAGACCTCTCCTGGCTTCCTTTGGGTGCATGCATTCTGTCATTCTAACACGTACATTTGTAAACAGAAAATTGTTCTTTCTGGTCCTGGCTTCTGGCAATTCACCAGCGTGTTTTCCTTCTCTTCCTTTACACTGTTTGTTTCAGAGAGCTTTCTTTCAACACTGAACTCTTCAGGAAAGACACAGGGCTTTTGCAGTTGGATTTTGAGACACCAGACTGCGTTTCCATTACCAACTATTAAGCAAAATGAAAATATCACTTCAATTCTCAACTCAACCAGTGTGTTATGAAGCATAAATATCGGAAAACTAAGATGACACAGAGTTGCTTTTCTGATCATAATGGTACTGTGTGAAACAGAGACAAGACAGCATATGCTTCTAGCTGTTCCCTCCCCCTTTAAAACATAACATTGATGGCATTACACAATTTGTTAACATTAGGGTGAATTTAGTCAGGAGCCCTGAATACCCCAAACCAGCTTTTACAGATTCTAAAATGCGTCTGGTGCCTGGCTTTTTCTTCAAATCCCTCCATGCAGGATGGAGACTGGGCAGAAAACTTCCTAACTGCGCCCATACACTCATAAACATCTGCAGCAAACCATAATTCTGCTGAATGCAGGAGCCACGTTGCCATGAAATTCTGGTTATGAATGTGAGAGGAGCATGTGGCTCTGAATCCCAATGTTTAGGGATCTCAAAGCAGGAGCCAGCTCTCTGGCTCATGCACATCTGAAAGACTCTTGCAAAGCAAAAGATGTGCCGTGGAAGGGCCTGGCAAGCCCGCAGCAAAGGGAAGGTCAAGGTGAGGATGGAAAGCAGAGCCCCTTGGAAAGGGAAGGGCTGAGCAGCCGTAATAACAGAGGCAGGCAGCTCCACCACTGCAACTAACAGCAAATTATTAACACTAAGCAATTCAGCAGCTCAACTTCGAATAAGCAGCACATTGGGCACCGAGTACACAGTGGCAGACTGTCTATGACTCTCTGCTACCAGCCAGCCAGGAAATTTTATTTTTTACCCTAAAAAGAGTTCTTTCAAAACTCCACTATAATAGCCCGTTCTGTGCCCAGGAATCATTTCCGAAGGGCTGAGGCCCAGGCTCCCTTTTCACAGGTGCGAGGAAATGCACCTCCAGCTACAGCTGCTGTTTCCAGGGGCCGAGCCACCCAGGCCAGTGCCCTGGCTTCAGCTGAGCCATAATCCTCAATTTCTCCATTTTCCTGGCTGATTTGCACCGCCAGAGCAGGTCTGCCCCTTCCAAAGGCAGTCCCCCCGAGGGGTGCAATTGCAGCAGCTTGTAGTCAGTGAAAGGCACGGTCTGGATCCCAGCTTTTGAAATGTGGTCACCTCAAGGACAGCTAATTGTACCAGTGCAGCAGTGCTATTTCAAAAGGGCACATTTCTTGATCATACATCATCACACTGCAGAGCTTCTGTTCAACTAACTGCACAACAGTCTGTAAACACTGAAGGAAATCCCTTAAAAGCTGTGTTTGTTTGACCAACACTGACTAAAATTAGAAAAATATTAAATGAAAGCAGCTGGTCAGCTACCCGCCACAATATTATCCCAACTTCCTTCACAGGAAATATTATAATAACATTTTATTTGGTTCTTTTCCCTGCCTGCTGCCACCGGGGTGTAATCTTTCTGTCAAGTTGCTGCTGGATCAAGAGCACTTCTGTTGGATCCAGGCTGCACTGCATGCTGACACTGAGACACCCTTGGTGGCCTGTAACGGGGCCCAGCCGGCCTCTGGGTGTGCAGGCAGCAGGGACAGGACAAAAACCAAAGGCCAAAACTAGCTTTGTTCTTTGTCCTGATTCAGTACTTTGACCATATCTCTGCAAAGAACGGAAAGAAGATGATTCTCAGCAGATCTTTACCTGTAGCCTCTCAGGGTGACAAATCCAGAGGCTGAGAGGCAGAGCACTCTGGCACAGCCCTGGCAGCAGCGCCCTGCGTGTGAGAGAGGGCGGGAAGGGTCTGTGGGGACTCTGCACCTCTGCCCACCTCAGCCTCTCCTCTTCCTGCCAGAGTCCCTGCAAGGCCAGCCGGGGGGATGAAAACAGGGCTTGAAGTCAGCGACACTGACTGCTAACTCCTGTGCCCCAGCTGGCCTGGCCTCTGCCCACGGGCCCAGCTGGAGGGGTGTAGGGAAGGGATCCACAGCAGATCCTCACCAGGACAAACAGGCCCCAAACTCCTGCCTGTCCCCAGACAGCTCTGCGTACTCCTTCCCCCGCAAGGAACGGTCTTTGTTTCTCTGCTGGCAGGATGGTTTTAACACCACATTTACATAATACCTTTTTCAACAGAGCCTGCTCGACACTGGGCAGTGTCAGTGCAGCTCTGCAGCAGCCCCTCCTGTGCCCCTGCCACTGCCCGGGACAGCAACACACTTCAGCGGGGCTCCTGCCACCTCCTCACTAAACCTGTGTCAGCAACAACTCTTCCCTTCTCCAGAATAAACATCTTCATAACCCATAGATATCTCTTTGGAACCTATGTTTATATATATTTATATCTTTACAACCTATATTTATATAGGTTATAAATATATTTATTAATACCTTTATATTAATAGAAAATTCTTAGCATGCTGTTAATTGCCCTTTGTATCCCCGCATAAGTTTCTGCTATAGGCACAGCTTTACACAACTGCAGTTATGTTTTAACAGCAGCAGTCGAAATATACCAGGTATATTCAGTTCACAGGTTAGTGGTACAGCTCTTTTTGCATTAAATACCAATATGGCTTTCATCCATCTTCAGTAACCAAGGGTTTGTGCATATGGAAGCCATATGGAGTGTAAGAGCTTGCCTAGATCAGAAATTATAACAATATATAGTTATGTGGGAATTTAAACCACTGTAGTTGGACAATATAACCCCCTATTTCCTCCACGAGGATGTGAATGTGTGTGTGCACGTGATGAAAATTAGTGAGTTTAGCCATTCCAGCTTCTGCGGGCTTTGAATGCAGTTTACCTCAACTGGAAAAAAAAGTGTTTACTTCTGAGGAAGAGTGTCCACATGGAGAGTCTTCGTGAAATACATACAGCATTTTAACTATATGAGTATCATTTGTCATTCCCACAGACACAATTGGTTCTGTATCAAAGTCCTATATCATATTTTCAAATACAGCTTCTTGTCACTGCCAGCATTTGCATTTTAGCAATTTGCATTTCTTCTTGCAAATTAAAAAAAAAAAAAGAAAAAAAAAGAAAAAAATGTTCAACTGAGATTTGCAAATGAGCAAAAAGCAGCCAGGTGAAAGCAAGTAGGAGAGAAGGGGGAGGGCTGAAGGTGAAGGTGGAAGCGAAATAAACAACAAAATATCAGGCTTGCTTGGAAGGCTTTGGTTTTTCCTCCTACCAAACTTAGTACATTCAAGTTTGCACCAAGTGTCTAGGTTCAAGTGGCATTAATAACTTGCTTTTAAAAGCACATGCTCATTGATTTCAGGGTATAACATAATTAGGTCTCATATTACTCACATAGGCTGTGCAGTTCCTGCTGTAAACCTAGATATTATTCAGAAAATCAAAGTAATCTCTTGTGGGTATTAAAATAACAATACATTTGAGAAATGATTGCTACCATTTTTGAAAATGCATTAATGTTCATTATTTATGTAATATACCATTTTACAAGGGGCTGATTTTTTTAAACTTCATTGCCAGTGTAAAAAAATCTTTTGAGTTCTTGGAACCAAATGAATGCAAGTTTCCTTTTTTGCATAGGGTCAGAAGACAAACGCATCACTGCACATTAAAAATACATCGCACATTTTATACATTTACGTATGTGGTGTTCTTCACAGTAACAAAAAAACCAACACAACAACAAAAAACCCAGCCACACACACAAAATCTCAGAGCACTTCAGAGAATGCACCCAGAAACAGAGCTATTGTTCAGGAAAAGCCAGATTAAACAAACATGCCTGTAGTCCTGACTTGAAGGCATTTATGGAATTAACATTCTGAGTCTCAGCTGGCACCACACTCCAAAGCTGGGGGCAGAACATGCAAAGCCTTTGGCACCTATGAGTTTCCATTGATATTCCTGTTACAGACAAAAGCCCAGCATTTTACACTGCTCCGAATCCTTCCAGAACATCTGCATTAATGGAACCCAAACTTTTAATCAGCATTCATGGCCTCAGGTGAGGTGGTGCTTTAGAGACTGCTGGAAATGCCCTGACAGCACCAGCAGCCAGTGAGTGACATGACCTTAATACAGAATTGATCTGGCTGGGCTGGGTTATTAACATGCAAGGGCAGCTTAGTTCTCCGTACAGTGCAATTTGTAAAGATACCCATGATCAGGGATTTATGGAAACCTAGACTGAATGTGACTAAACAGTGAATATTTCCTCTTTTATCTGGGATTGCAGTGCTCCCAGTCCTTTGGAAGACAGCCCTGGGATTTGTTCCTTTTTCATGCAGTGTAACAGGTACAGGTTCTGATTTTTAGCTCTGACTGGGTTCACTGCTCTCTCTGCTGCATGCTAACAGCAGCTTTCAGAATCACTCTAGTTCCTCACACAGCCCTGTACCTCATGTCATAGCTGCTCCAGGACACAGGTAACTCTAGGAAAAAACCATCAAAGCATCAAGAAAGGCTCCAGAGCTTGACATAACCCATTGTCACAAGAAAAGTCCACATCCACCATCAGGAGGTGGTGCTACTCCCGACTAACATATCATGTCTGTGAAATACTGATACTGCTCATTCTGGTGCAGCCTGAGATCCTTCCCTAGATACCACAGCATGGCTCCTGAGTCAACAGCACAGACTCCACTCCTTGCTCCAGGTGCTTGAGTTGCAAGACACAGTCATAAGGCTGTGCAGCAGCAGAAGAGGGCAGATGGAAAAAGGTGGTTTCAAAACCTTGTTCCTGTAGTGGACACTACTGAGAAAGAGGCACCTTGGACACTGGTGACCCAAAACACAGGTCTCTGCTTCATCCTCCACCCTCTAAATCACCACCACAACCAGATGATGCAGCTTCAACACCCAGAGACACCCATGAAGGGGCAGGCTAAGGGTGCCACTGTGGTGGGTGGTCACCAGTGTTCTACAGACAGCTGGAAGGAGCCTCGAGATCACAGGCCCTGGTTCTCACTGGGGTCTGCAACCACCTGGTATCTGCTGGAGAGGCCACGGAGCAAGGCAGAGTCCAGGAGGCTCCTACAAAGGGGAATCATATCACCTGGCACTGCCCGAATTGTGCTTTACTCTGAAGACGCTCAGTTCTCAGAGTTCCAAAACACTTATTTCAGTATGCAACAGATGGCACAAAAAAGACTTCTTAATCCCTCTTCACCTTCCACAAAATAAACCTGCAAAAAGCTGTTGCTCTGCCTTCCCTAAAGAAAAGGGAGGATTTCCTAAAAATGTTGTCCAGACATGCCAAAGGAGGTAAGAAATGAGGGTCTGCCAACTGTGTCTGAATTACTCTAGAAATACAAGTTCCTAGTGGGAAGGATGTGGGCTTACTACCAGAATGCATGCCAAGTTATGGGAGCTTTACATGCTCCTAGCTCCACCAAACAGCCTAGAGAAAAAGACTTGCCACTGCACCTGAGGGTCCTACACGTTGGTCTTCATAGCTTTCAGCAAAGCCATGACACAAATGATGAGGCTTAAAAATATGAGGAGTACCTGTCCTTTTAAGTTTCCTCAAAAGAGTAGATTAGATTTTACTCCTGCATATTTCTACATTTTGATCAGATTTTTAGTGTCAGGACTCACAAGCATAGAGTGTCTCTCAGAGCTTTAAACAAGCTGTTTTAATGAAAATATAACCTGGAATCAGGTGGTATATGGGGAAAAAAAGCTTTTGGTTGGAACTCTGTTTCCTTACTGACATTAAAAACAGTCAACATAACTCTGTGATGATGCAGAGTTTTAAGTTTTGTATATTTTCATTATATCCAGAATACCAAAGACAACGGGATTTATTCACAGAACAGCTGTCATTGAATTTGGTTTTCTGGTACAATTTCTTTCCCATATAAACCCATAAAAAATACGATGGGTGAAACATTAGGACTGCTTAAAGCAGAAGCTGATGGATATCCATACAGAAAGAACAGATAGATTGCAAAATGTTTATGTCTTTTACATTTTTTACTGTATTAATAAGGAAACACTGTGATTACCAATCAAAAAAGACTCAGGAGTGCTGCTAGTAAAGTGCACAATTATAAAGATTTATATCTGTATCTAGGGAGTAATATAGAGCACTGATATTTTAAGGAGCTCAGTTCAAAATCTCTTTCTTCAATGAAAGCCCGTAAGAGTGAAATATATTTTTCCTGGGGCAGCAGTGTGAGCATCATTGTTTGTTTATGATAGGAGCTGCAGAAAAAATACTTTTCCCAAAATTATATTTATGTCCAAAATATTTCAGAATTAATTATGAGTTTTGCTGCATTTAAATGAAATCTTTTACAACGTGGCATTAGGCAGTCAAAAAAATCAGCTCCTGGTAGATCTATTTGGTAACTCTGAACAAGAAGATATCTGTATTTAGCGTATTTTTAACGAACCAGAAGGTACACCTCAAAATACCTGGAGGAGATGAGTGCTTTGCATGGATCTAAAGCCACAGGCCAGCAAGAGAAGAGCACAAACCAGGTGCTCCACTGGGAACTCACCATTCTAAAGAGCCCTTGTCTTGCTGTGCATTCACACACACTTTTGGTTATGTTCTGCCCATCTTCTGCAGGACCCAAACTTGCTGGTTTTGAACAAAGAGCCCGTTGCTAATGCTTGCCCAGCTTGGCACAGAGATGGATCTGTCACAACAAAGCTCAGAACCAGCAGCTAAGAGCACAACAGATTAGTTTACAGAAACCTTTCCTAGCACTGGTAACTGATGATTCCAACGGGCTGTAATATAAAATATCACCTTTTTTCCATATAATGAACTGTAAATTCATGTGCATGCTCCACACAGCTGTACTGATGTGTTTATAAAATACTTGTGTTAAATACTATTGTCCTCATTCTGTTAATGTAACTACAGTTTATCTTTGGGTTTTGTGCCTGACACAACCACAACACACCCATTTCTTAAAGAATCAGGAGAGATCTTTCCCGATTCTTTAAAACTCCTCAAAAATCAAACAAATTCTATGTAGAAAACACTCTTCTCAATATTTTTTAATTCTTCCAGCAGTGTTTTTCCCTCGTTCTGGACAGGAATATATCTGCTCTCTCCCTGCTTCAAAGATCTTCAGTGGGTGGCAAATCAATTCCACCATTCTCTTTGCTTTAGGTCATATTTTTCTGTGCAATCCGGGAACACCAAGCCACACCTTCTCCAGACTGTTCTGGCATGAAAAGATGCCTGTCATGCTGTGGAAGAGCCCTATCTAGTCGATATATAAAGTTTACCAATGGAAAAATTAAAATATAGTAATAACCTTATTCCTTTTAAGTGTTAAAATTTAATCTCTTGTCCAGATTGCGGTCCTTAGGGCACAACATATATACCAAACCCGTGTGTAAGTGGATTTTTTAAATGCACAGTGAAAAGTAGCACTGCACTGAGATCAGAATCTAAGCAAGAATAAAAATAAGAGGCAAAGGAACTGACAGCATAAATCCAAAGTTTATCATATAATTCCCAGATCCATGTAGCTGGTCCCTAGGAACATAAAAAAACCCAACAGTACAAAGGAAAACATTTTCAGATGTACTTTTTTTTTTTTTTTCCTAAAGATCCTGCTGCAGAGGTTATATCTGGCAGTGGGGAGCTTTTTCTCTTATCTTCAGTTCCCACAAGAACCAAGCTTGAACATCAGAGCTCCCTAAGCCTAATAAATGAGAGTATTCTTGTCTGCTTTATCTTTTTCTTTTTTTTTTTTTTTTTCCAGTGATATGATGAGAAAATAAATATATGATCTTGTTTTCAAAAGAAGGTATTGTATTAAACGGAGGGTGTGAGCCTATCCCATCTGTCAGGCTCTCACCCAGACCTGGGTAGCAATGTGCAGTCACAGGAACGCACAAAGGGTGGCAATTGCTCTCCTTGGAGTAATTGTTCCTGGTCCTCGCTCTGGAGCTGGAAGGCAAGTGGCCTCCTGGCAACCCGCTGTTAATGCCTCCACACCGGGCTGGGGACGAGCTGCTGCCATTAACCGAGTCAGTCCTGTGCTGATGAGTCCAGCAGAAGGGGGTGTGATCACAGTCCATTCCCATCACTATTAACCTGCCTCTGCCTTCCTCTTCTGCAGACATTCCAGCTCCACTCCTGCTCACACAGGCACTCTGAGTTTTCAGCTTACATGCACACAGTCAATTTCAATTGAGTACAGACCTGTTGAGATTGGAATTAGAGTGCCTTTCCCAGAGGCATTTCCATAAACCCCACAAGTACCTGCTTATGCCCTTCTCAGCCACGTTTATGTGTGTACATGCAGTTTTATTTGGAACACTGGACTGGCAATTTGTTCTTCCACCATAGTTCAATGGATGTGACATGGAGCAAGAAATGCACAGCACGGAGTCTGTCTGCCCTGGAACAGCAATGACACCTGTGCTATATGCACTGACATTTGTAGACAGAAGTATCTCCTAAGAGTTAAAGGATGATATCGCTGAATATTGCTTATCATGTTTGGCAGAGGAGAAGCTCATGGCACGGGGGAGAAACAGCCTTCCATGCTCTCCTGCAAGCAGGCAGGGACCAGTCATGGTCATATAGTCAAAAAAAGCAAAATCTTTTCAATGCTTGGGGTATTTTCCGGATGCCAGAGTCTCCCAGTGCTCAACCTGAATCACTGAAAGTACAAGTCTGAACCCATTCAATCAGCCTCAGTTTTGTTCCATCCTTCAGGGGGCCAGCATTGCATTTCTATTGCCTGAAGTCTAGAAAAGTTAGACAGATGCAATTTGGACACGAGGTGGAATTCCAGATGGAGGAAGAGAGGTTTATCAAATAAAAAAAAAGAAGAAAAAAAGCCAATAGAAAAACCGAGAAAGAAAACATCTAAAAGAGCCCACAGCTCCAGCTTGGACACATAGGGACAAAATTGCCCTGAACATAGCTCTGCTTTTTCAGAACGGATGAAGCCTGATACTTGGTAGTTGAACAATCTCTACTAGCAGGAGAAGCACTAGAAATGGAGCATGAGCTGTTTACTGAGAAGTGGTGTATTTCTCTGAGCTGTAACTGGTTCCACAGACTCCACATAAAGGAAACCCACATCAGTGTGTGGCAGTTTATTGCACGCTGAGCCAGCCAACACATTTTCTCTCCCAACCACATACAGCTCTGCTGCAAGCAGGGAGGACACCTGGGGGTTCTGACCTTAAAATTAGATATGCTGCACTTGCAAAAACCCATGCTCATAACAAGATCTTCCTCATTTACCACCTCTGAGCTTTGCAAACTGCTCAGGCCTCAACAGGCTGTGAGCAAAGTTTGACCCAGTGTGGATTTGCAGGAACGTGTGCTGCAGAGCTGGATTCCCCTGCCTCCTTCAGAGTGTCTCTGAGGACCCAGGCACAGCCACCGTGCAGATCAATAACTTTACAGTACGAACAGATGGAAACTTCCCCTTGGGGAACAGGAAAAGGCAAAGTCAATTAATTTACAACAGAGAGATGAGTAATTGAACCAGGAGTATTTTAATAGGATATACCAGTCCAGCATTTGCATTTTCAAACTGGTACGTATCCCCTGATCCAGAATCTGTTTAAGTCAATTTAAAGACTCCCTCAAAGTCTGGGAGCAGCCATTCCCACTTTTCAGATGCTCAGACTTCCCTGGCTACACACTCTGCTCCTTCATTACACTTAACAAACCACAGCAGTGCCTCTGTGCCAGAGTTTGTCCCTTCAGTGACCAATCCACAGCAGCATGGAATTGAAGAAGCAAACTGGCAGCAGTCACCCTCAGCAGGCAGCCTTTCACATCCCTCCTGAGGTGCCACAGGGCTTTCCTCTGCTCAGAAAATGAAGCACTACCTGAGGCGTGGTGGTACAAGGCAGAGTGATGCTTTCTGAGGCTCTGCTTTGTGTTGCAGGGCATTCGAATTCTTGTCCTAAAGGAACATCATGAGGAACAGCAGCACTCCCTCTCCAGAGCTGTGGGAGGATGCACCTTTCAGTTATGAGAAAACTGCAGAGAATATTACGTTTTTCTTTGAGGGGCACTATGCAAACTGTGAGAGAGCAGTGCTGTGGAGGAAGCATAACCCATTCCCTGGTCCTCGGCCATGCTAGGTGTGAGAATCCCTGCCTCACTTCCACCTTCAGCCTTTATTTCTCTGCAGCTTTTTTCTTGCTCCCCAAGATCTCCGGCAGCTGCCTGCGATTCCAGCTAGAGTTTGATGCTAAATACAGTCAGTATCTGGGAATAGTAAACATTTGCCAGTAAGACAGGAAAAACAAAAAGATTTAGCAAAGAACCCTTAATGAGAACCATGGGACATGTTACAACTCTGCTGAGGACGAATGTGCTTTGCAAAGGCATTTGCATATTGTCACTCCTCCCAGTGTGGCTATTTCCTTAACCTCTTTTTAGATTACAAACACGACAGGGCTGTGTGAAATTTCATCGAGGCTCATCCCAAATTGAGGATAAAATGATCAATGACTAAAACATGACTCAGGCAAAGGAGACTTAGGGCCTAATTTCCTTCTAGCTTTTAGTAAATATATGCCTATATAACAATTCCACTGGCTTCTGTGGTGGTGTTCGTTACACTGATGTAAGTGACAACAGAAGCAGGCTCCAACAGCTTCAAAGTCATCCCATGTAAGAAGTCAAGGTGCAGGAGCTTGTGCATGTTTAGTCAATATAAGAACTTGATGCTTAGGTTTGTTAATGAGCTATATAAACATGTATAAATGATGTGCCTCTATAAACTTCATGCAAAGTGCTTAAAAGTCACTAGACACGATTCAATTGCCTTTTGTGCTGTCAGGGGAATCAAGGGGACCAGAACTGACAGTGATAAAGATTATACTCAAGATTATACTCAATATGCCTCATAATCACTAAAACCACACCTCAATCCCTCCTCTTTGTGACCCAAAAACCACACCAGTATGAAGGGAGGACCACGTCTCTGAAGTGTTGACAGGAGGCTGTGGCACACTAAGAGGCTAGGAAGGCTCATCACTACAGGAGGTGTTTCTGAACAGGACACACTGAAGGGTGAACTAGGAAGAGGTTAGATGGAGGCTGCTTTACAGGGAAGTTCAAGGAAAAACTTCTGTGTGTTTCAGAAAGTCACTTTCTGCTAGGCATTGCAAACTGTACTACTAAATATACCTTAAAATGTACCAGTGCTGCTCCTACATCACATCCTCTGATGCCTTAGCAGAGGGAATCTACTCTTGCTCCATTATTAGAGACCTTGGAAGCACAATCCAACTTCACATGTTTGCTGGTGATGGAGATCCTTATCTTCATGGCTCTGGGACTGATGACAGCCTTTCACACCTCTTTTATTTCACCCCTTTTATTGTCAAGTGAAATACAACAAGTTGTCACTGCTAAAAATCACCTTCATGTCTGTCAGGAGTAGGGTTATTCTGCACAGTTTGGAGTAGTCTGGGAAATCAATTGGTAATTAGGGAAATATATCTGTTAATACACCTATCATGTAATTAGGGTAATGCACTGAGTAATGCTGAAAAGCAATCCTTGTAGATTTCTGCACATCTTTCACAATCTTTTCATTGGAAAGTTCTTTCATCAATAATCCTAGTTCTAAGTGGTTTAGGCTCCTTCTGCTCTAGGTACCTAGTTTGGCTGAAAAGAGGCTGCTGTATTTTCTGTTAAAGCTTCTCGTGGTCTGGCTTTTGGTGTGTCTCCTTGAGAAGGTAAACACGACAGAACAAAAGTGCCTGGAAATGCAAACAGTTCCTGAATTATTATGCCTATTACTTTTTATTAGTAGTAAAACCAAAAAGAAACAAGGAACTGTTCTATTTATGGAGACCAGTTAGAACATAAATAATAGTAAAATGTTAAAACTATAAAGCTACTTATGCCATATTAATTTAGTACTAATAAAAAAAGTAGGCTTAGGTCTTGCCTCCATGACAGCAAACATGGTGCAGCTTTGCTTTCATCCAATATTTATACTCAAAAACATTTTGGTTTCAGAAATAAACTAGAGATAAAAAAATTACAGTCTCAGAATATTGGGCTTTGACTAGTCCCCTGCTGCCCTTTATATTATGTTTCAGTAAAATACAGTACATCTTGCTGGTTTATTTCATTGTTTGTGGCCCATGCAAAATCCTATTGTCCAGCTGCCCAACGTAAATGAACAACAAATCAGAACAACCAGAAAAGCACAGTGACTGATTAAACTAGGTCAGAATTTTTGCCTGCACCGTTAGAAAGATGACTTTATTCAGAGTTTTGGTACGTGTTTCCATCACCTCCAGTGGCACAGAGGAAGCCTGCTGATGGAGCAGTTCACGTTTAAGTGCTGCAGACAAGCAAATCATGCCAGCTCTCCTTAGCACACATTATCAAGTTGTTTGGTTCTGTTGATTTTTTTTTAATGATTCCAAATTAACAGGGTGATCTTGCATGGGATTAAGCAGCATGTAAGTGAGCCAGGAAAAGAACCCTGGTTTAGAGCAGGTATTTAAGGTAGACAAGCTCTACTATTGGGGTTGATACTGCCAACCCCAATCACTGTCGCTGCAGCTTGGGGCACCTGAGAACAAGGGGTCCTGCTGCTGCATGGAGGGCCAGTCTGCCTCTGCACTGGGGTATTTTGCCATCAGGCTCAGTTGAGCTTCCCTGCCTGTCTCAGCACTCGGGAGGTGGAAGATGCCAGAGCCTGTGCAAGCCAAGGATGGAGCAGAGAGCAGTGCCCAGTGCTGCAGTTCAGCACCACACGGCTCCTGGGCCAGGCTTCTGAGGCTGCTCTCCTGCAGGCTGCAGAACCACCTGCCTCGCCCGAGGAAGCAGGGCAGGCAAGAGCATCTTTAGTCTGGGAGAGTGCCATCATTGAGACCCACATCTTCAGTTGTCTACTCAAACCTTTCTAAAACTGGCCTCACAAGCTGAAGAGCAATTGGAACGGGTTTTATAAGTGTTTATGCTTTCCTTCTCTCAAAGTTTCTCCCAGCACCAGCACCAGCACCAGCACCACCTCAGCTTCTCCACATTCCCCTGCAGCACTGTTTCAGAGAGGAGACAGCACTTGCTCCGGGTCTGCCCCACAGCCCAGTCCTGAGCTGTAGCTCTGCCATTCAGCTGAGGCCTCTCTCAAAGACACAGGCAATTTCCATGAAACTTTAGAAAGGCAGTAATATTTCAGATCTAACCTTCTATTGAATTTGTTTGAAACTGACAGCAAGCTTATAGGTCATTAGGAGGCTACTGATACACAGACAGAGCAATTTCATTATTCCATTAGCTGGAACCCTGTAATCAAACCCTCTGCACAGTCATGAGACTTGTTTATGGATCATCATACTTTAGAAAATAATAGACTCTGGGTTCTTTCCAGTTGCAACATGGGATGCAAATAAAGACAAAGATTACACTGAAAAAAACCCAAACAAAAACCCAAAAGTCAAAAGGAGCAGCTAAAATGGTGAAATATTTCAGGTCTTATGGCACTAGCTTTAGAAAATACATACCTATCACAAAAGGCTTTTAAAATACAAGATTTGGCTTAAGCATTAAAGTATAAGAAGTTTGGATGCTGAAAAATGGGTATCTATATCCTTCAAATAGAAGAAAAATAGAAAATAAGATAAACTCTGTCAAGTTTCATAAAGTCACAGTTCTGAAGGAATTTTCCACATTTATATGCAACTCATTCTTCACAACAGTCAATGAAAAATGGTAACTTGTGGATTTTTAACAAGTTTCCCAGGGGAAGCTTCAGAGAGTTTTTCAAGATCCTCAGAATTCAAACTGACCAAACATTACTGAAGAAGCTTAAGAACACAGACTGCACAGCACAGTGTCAGTGAAGTTCAGCACTGAGCACACAAAGCTACCCACACACAGAAGAAAGTATCTTCACCATGAAGACAGAAGCAAAGCCCTTCACTGGCACTAACAGTAGGAAAGATTTCTTGGAGCTATTTTGAATAATACTTAAATATGTGTGTTCAACATTCAGCACCACTCAAGAAGCCCAGAGAAAGATTAGAAACTATTAGGAAATAAATAGAGAAGAAAATGGGAACATTGTTCTGCCTCTGCTTGGTTCAGCTATCATGTCAAATACTGCATGTATTGAATATTTAAAATCATTTTAAACCTCAGAAAGGCTCCAGCAGTTTCAGAGAAGGCATTGTGACAGCTAGCAGAGGTGTGGAGTCACTGCCTTCTGAGGAGTGAGCAGGCAGGAGTTTGCAGCTTGGATAAAAGATGACTGAGAAGAGGAGCAATAGAGAATTGAGAGCAGTGTGGGAAAGGTGAACAGGGAAAGGTCATTCCCTGGACTTCACACCATCCAAACCAGCAGGCACTAAATGACTCTACCAAGAAGAGGCTGTAAAACAGGAAAGGGGATGGACTTTCCCATAATTACCTTGTAGAATGCAATGAGGAAAACATAAACGAGCTCCAAAAAGCAACTGGAAAATTAACTGAAGAGAAGCCCATCATGGAGATGGAACCTTCTCCAATAGTCCCTGAACCTGATCAAATTTATGTTCTCTCCTTTCCTTCACCATACTCCACTACTGGCTACAACCAGGGCCAGGACACCAAGCTATGTGTTTTCACTTTTATGCTAAACACCAGAAAGTAAAACGTTCACCAGAGGAAACAGCTCTAGAACCCCTGAGTCTCTCAAGACATCCTCTAATTTTCTCATTTCCAGTAGTCCAGCCCACGACATTTTTTCTCTCCCCTTACTCAGCACCTAGAGAGGCAGCAGCATTTTTCCCCTCTCCATCCATCCATCCATCCATCCATCCATCACTTGACATGATCTCTTGTCACCTTTAGCTGGCACTCAACAAAAAACTCAAAGATTTTT
>JAOEGS010007210.1:121151-150526 GCA_025447755.1 Corythornis vintsioides
TCCATCCATCCATCCATCACTTGACATGATCTCTTGTCACCTTTAGCTGGCACTCAACAAAAAACTCAAAGATTTTTTTTGAAGGAACAAAAGGTCCCATTAGTAATCAATAACAACAGCCCTACCAAGCCCATCTAAACAGACAGTGGAGATGCAGAAAGCAACTGAACACTTCTGCTCTAAAGCATTGACAAGTCTGCCTCTGGTCTTGAGCACAGATTTCCTCCTCCTTTACAAGAGTCCATCCCAAAGCCCATTTTTCCACACAGAATTTTCACATAACTTCAGATTTCTACAGGCAGTTCCTTAAGGATGTAAGAAAGCAGCACCAGACTAAGCCAGGGGTCCTGTGCTGTTCTGCAGACCTACAGGTAGCTGCAGGTAATTGCATCAGCAGCTCTGCTGACAGACAGCACTAACCCCATTAGCTATCAGTGCAGCCCTGCTATATACTCCTCCGGGATGAAAAACTAAAAATACATGGAAGATCTGAAACCCTCAGGCTTCTTTTTCTGACACCACTGCCAGTTTTTTTAATTCTTTTCTTGTATTTTAGCTACTCAGAGCATCATTCTCATGATGCAGTGGAAATTCCTAACTTCCAAGTAATCACATTTTGCTTTTTCTGTCCCTTTTTCTTTCTTCAGGTCCTTGGGGATTCTGACAATACTTTCTACAGTGCAAGTATACTGGATTGCAGCTTTCAGTCATCAGAACAGTATCACCCATGCTTGGTTAGTTAGTGCTGCTGGGTAATTTAAGAATACTAAGTAGAGATGAGAATGACTACAGCCTTCATGAACTGAGACTCTTCAGTATTTTAGCTGTAGTTTCCTACCAATCTACAGGATAATGGGATCAGCAGTGATGAATCTACCACCTCATCTCAAACCCTGAGCAGCATGAATTTCTGTCAGCTATCATATAGTCAGCATCAGGCATTTATGAACTGTGTTTGCAGGGTATAGATTTGATACGAAGTCACTTCTCTCTCCAGTAGACTGTCACAGAGAAATAAAAAAACCAACCAAACAATAAACCAGAACAGCTGAGGACAGCTACGGGGATTTTTCCAAACAATATCAACAAATTAATTCCACTTTCCACTGTGACAACAGAATATTTTATTAATTTTGCACCTATTTCTGAAACACTTTAGGAATCATCTTCTTGATTGCTTCAAAAAACCCCCACACCTATAGCTGAGAATTCTTCCTTCAAGTGTGTGCTGGGGATATTTCTGGCAGTTTTCTCCCTGTCCCCATCCCCATCACTTTCAGAGGTAGCATTTTACACTCTCCACCACACCCAGCCCCTCACAGCACCCATCACCTCCCATAAGCTCCTTTTTATCTATTAGGACTGGGTGGCTTCCCAAGCTTGACAAGTTTGAATAGCTTTGTCAAGGGTTAATTTTAGGCTTTCCCATAACATGTCTCAAAGTGTCTTGTCCCAGATTGCAGGCACAATCTGGTTTCTTCCTAGACTGAATGCCATGAGAATCGCAATGGAGGCTTTGGATTTAGTCAAGTCCCAAACTCTTCAGTGTTTCTACCTTTGTTCTGCTGTTCTCTGTGAAACAAATGCTTTCCCATTACGTTTTTAATTGCAGTGCAGAAATGCTCCTAGTTCTGCAGCAGTGTGTTGTAGCTGAGCCTCCTCTGCCCGAGCCAGCAATGCCCTGACAGTACCAACTGCTGCAGAGCGAGCGGCTGCTGGAAGAACCTCCTGCCTTCTTCCCTGCTGGTCCCAGTGCTCCCAGCTACAGACTGAAGAACTGTTTCACCCTTCCCCAGTTATCCTCCACTTCTGAAGAGTTTAAACTTTAATGGGGTTTTAATTGTTCCATTCCTCCACTCTGGCTGTTCGCTCAGCAGAGGGTATTGTGCGAGTGACAAACTCCTGCGAGCTCTGCTCCCGAGCTGGGAGCCAGCAGCAGGATGTCACCTAGCTGCTCCTCTAGCAAAAGGATCTGCTCACCTGGCTGTGCCAGACCCTCCTCCATGTACAGCTACAGCATCCTCCCTTTTGGAGCCACTCTCCTCAAGCAGAGATCTCCCACAAGCTCCTAAGTGGAGAAAGGGGTGCAGGTCCATGGCTCTGCACGAGGAACACTGTTGGGAAAAGGGCTTCTATTCTTCCCCCTCTCTGCAACACTGACATTGAATTCTAAACAGAAAATACCCATACATGCCAATCTTGAGCTGCCAGAATATAGGGCATGTCTCCAGATTTACTGACAACCTTACCAGGAACACCAGACACATTCCCACAGGCACACGGGGAGGTGATTATCCCATTTCTGCCATATCCAGGTTACTGGGGGGAGCTGGATCAAGAAGAGATTTTCAAGTGCCCATGCACTGGTCTCTGGAAGTCCCTGCCCTTATAATAAGAAAAGCAAACCACTTCTTGTAACTCAAATATGACAATGGACACTTATGAGCAAGCAGGAATGCCTACAAGACAGAAAACACCCATTAGAATTCGGAATATGATTTTGCAGGCTTTACTGACTGCTGTTGTGAAGTCAGTCCACACAAAATAGGCTCTCACCTCCAAAACTGAAACTAAAAATAGTCTTTAACAACTGTTCCATCTGAGGTAATCCATGGAGAACGACATGCCTATACTGTCCCTATTTCTCACTGGTGTTTGTGTATGCAGTAAACACTGACCTTATCCCTCACCTGTTTCAAAACCCAACACAAATGCTCAGGTCACTCAATACGACTATGTTGCCATGGGGTACACCACCTGGCTGCTAAATGTGAGTTTGGGACACTGCTGTTCTTCATCTCAAGCCAGGAGATTGTTAGAAGCCTTTGTCAATATTATTTGAGCTCAGATTCTTACATATACAGGGCTCTGTGGATGCAGAATGACATTCTGAAAACTACAGCAAACAGAAAACAGTTGAGATTTTAGGAGCAGCTCCATTTGTAGACAGCAGAGGCCTGACTCCAAGGGTAGAACTCTGGGTCTCTTCACCCAGACTGCTCTCTTGCCCACTGATGGAGCCAAGCAGCATGAGATGCACAGGGAACACAGCCTCATCAGCCTGGAAAACCAACACTGTAATTCATTATTTATTTTTAAAGTTATTCTAACAGCTGCTAATTCTGTGGCCTTCTCTTCTGTGTGAGGGTCACTGTGGTCTTGGATCAAAGATAAAGCCTTTGCAAAAACACAATGGCAAGGCTCTCACATTGCTGTAATTCCCTCTGTTGCCATGAGTGGATTTAAGGCAAATGGAGCTCTATAAACAAAATAAAAAGATGGCATTTCAGCAGAAATATGTAAAAAAGATACTGGGTAGAAATACTTCAGAGAAGCAGCCTGCTTAGTTGTAAAATGAGTTTAAATTAGGCTTTAAAAAGGATTGCTAAATCTTGACACATATATGAGCAGCTTATTATCATGCAATTGTGCAGTAGTTGCTTGATCTTGTTACTGATGTGCCACATATGAATAAGTGATTAATTACCACAAAGGCTAAAACAGAGCAGAGTGAGAGTACTGTAGCTCACCCTGAAAGAGGGGCTTAAACACGTTTATTGCCCTTTAAGTGCATTTCATTAAGGCCAATTAAGGACTTTCATGTCTTATTAGAAAAATGAAGTAGATTTATGAGGTTTTCATAGGCTGTAAATGCTGGGGCTAGCAGATACAAAACTGTGCAGAAATACAGTAGTTACAGGCTAAGGAAATACCGTAAAGATGCACACAGGAATAATTTTACTGAGGAACCAGATCACACGAAGGTGATCTCAGTATAGGGGGGGTGGAGGAAAACAACCCCAGTGGTTAAAATTCATAACAATTCCTCCCTGATTCTCTCCATCATTGCATGGACAGTTTTCCTCCCACCTCCCTTTGAGGTCTCATTTTCCCCTGCACTGTGCAGAACTCAGTGTGATGTGCTGCCATCCAGGTTGGTGAGAACTGTTTCCAGTGGGCACTCCTTACCTCACACCTGGGAACAGGTGTGCAGAGATGGAGCAGATTCACTGACCACCACCCAGCACAACTCCTCTGAGTCTATAAACCTGAGTAGCATTTCTGCTCGCTGGCAGGGGTTCAGCCAGGGCTCCTGCAAGGGTGCAACTCGAGGTGTTGATTCAGCAGAACACAAAACCAGAGGCTGGCAGCTAGATCAGGGGATGTGCTTAAGTGCTCTGCTGAACAGGGGTGAGTATAAACACACACTTCAAGGTGTGTTCCTTCAGCTTTTTGTTGTGTGAAGGAGTCCAGAAGTGAAATCCTGACCCATTTGTACATAGTTAAAGATACGTGATTCTTCATTTCCTACACTGAGCAAAGGGTTTCTGGCTGCTTGAGATTGTTCTTATAATCCTTTAAATATTAAATAGTAAAAAAATCCAGAAAACTAATGAATAGAAATAAAACATTTCTATCTGCAGTCCATGAGTATTCAAACTCAGGAGGCTCAAGCAGTGAAACGTGAATGCTGACCTTTTCTCAAATCATGCTATTCTTCAGGTAGCAAGAGGGGCAAGAAAGGAAGGGAGTAAAAACCCTAGCAGCATGCTGAGGACAAACACAAACTGCACTTTACTCCAGAGTCCTGCAGGTTGTGTCAGTCTCCACCCTCGGAGTGCAGGGTGGGCTGCAGAATCTCCCTGCTTGCTTTATCTGGAACAAAGCCCTAGATGGGAGGTTATCAGCATGTATCCCCACCCCTGGGGACTGTCTGTTTCAGCACCACCCCAGTTCCCAGGTCCCACACAGCAGCAGGGCAGCTTCTTCACATATTCTATGTATTTATGCATTTTAAAAAATATGCATTATTTACTCAGTGGACTGGAATAGCACTGTCAAGTGGGGGAATATGTATTTATAAATGTTTTTAAAATGCACATTATTTACCCCACAGACCAAACAGTTCCAGTCTACCATGTATGGTCTTAGCCACCTAATTAAAAATCTTATGAAACTTCTTTGAAAAGCGCTCACAGTACATACACAGCAGCAACTTTTGGAGCTTTATTATCTCAGCTCTTTTTTTTTTCTTTTCCAAAACCCACAAAGCATTTAGACATATTATGGTCTAATCACTTGCCAAATTTCATCTTAAATAGAAACTGTATAGGAGTTCTACAAGCACACAAAAAAAAGGCATCAAAACCATTAGATCAGCTATATTTGGAGGGAGGAGGTATGGGGCGGGGTTTTTTTTGCTGCACTGATATCATTTTAAAACAAACCAAACAATATTTTTTCATTTGGTGAAAAAGAATTAATTCCCATACTGAGATTTGTTTGTGCCAAACCTTAGCTGCTCCTTTTTAATGAGGTTTTAAATAACTTTTTTTCTGCCAACTTATTCTTAAAGGGCTTCGTACCAAAAAAAATACTACTTACTATCAACATGGTCCAACCATTACTGACTTAATCCTTCAGAGATGAGAGAACAGAATTCCATGTTTTATAAAACAACGTGATTAAAGAAAACAGGTAAATTAACACAGACAGACACCTGCCACTTGTCGACCAAACAGAATTTCCAACAGTGGTGGAGTTTGCACATCTTGTTCCCTTGGATTTTGGGAATAAATGCTGACTAGGTGACTATCTCCTCGGTCCTTGGGAAGGGAACTATTGGTGGACAAAGCGACGAGCACCTGCCTTTGGTGATTTCTATCAGAGTATCACAGGCAAAGTGAAAGTGACCTGTATCCTGCCCAGGCTGGGTGCAGCCCGCAGGGCATGCAGAAGCAGCTCCCAGTCTGGGGGCAGCAGCCCCTTGCAGCCAACTGGACCCCCTCCTTTACCTTAAACCCTGGCTTGCCTTGAGCAGAGCAGTGCTGGTCCTGCTCTGACTCCAGCCCCTGAAGGCAGCTGTGGTGCCACCAGCAGCTCGGGAGCTGGGAATGAAACCCCCCAGCAGGCCAGGATGCCTAAAAAGCTGATGACTATTTAGTTCACAGGGTTCCATGCCATGGGAGTTCCAAAGTGGGAAATGCTGCTCACAGACCTGTGCACACTGCCACCAGAATTTGTACTTGCTGTCAAACCCAGAAGCAGAATCCAAACTAGAGCTACACAGTTCACTTTTTTTCCCCCCCAAGACTTCACATTACTTCATATTCCAACTGAAAGCAAATCACACGTTGGATGTTACCAACAGCTCTTGTGATGAAGATTAAACAAATTGATAATTTTGGGAGGCTGAAAATTTTCTATTTCCTCATGGTAGCAAAAGTGTATTTAATAAAGAGAACTGGTTTTAATACTATTAAAAATGTGTTCTATAAACAAAGAGAACTGGTTTTAATAATATTAAAATTTGTAACAACTAGAAAAAAAAATTAATAGGGTTCTTGTTCTGATTCATGAAACAGGCTGCTATATTTCTGAGGTTTATAGAAGATCTTATTCTTAAAAGATTGGGAAAGGCATTGTTCACCAGAATTCTAAGTATGGATTTCTGTTTAAATCATCTTCTGACATCTTGCTGAAAGCTGGCACTGCAGCCTGGCACAGCACCCAGCACAATCCCTGGTCCAAACGGAATCTGATGAATTGTTGAAAAGCCACGTTCCCTTCGCCTCTGGTCAGAAAAACCCACCATGGCCACTGGCCTCTCCCAGAGTTCCAGTTCCAAGCAGAAATGGTCGTGAAAGTAACTTGCAGTGTAACGAGGAGATGGAGTGACTGTGCATGAGTGTGGAGCAGCTCTGGATGCAGGGGCCTGGCTGGGTATGTCACGATATCGTGACAGGCTGTGCTGGATGCTGTGACCATCACTCACACAGCTGCAGCACGGGCACCCCTCCTGCCCTCCACTTCCATTGAGAGCACAGGGGGCCTGAATCGTGAGCTGGGAGGAGGGAGGAGGAGAAACAAGCAGTGCAGTGCCCTCTCCACTCCTAGCCACCAGCAAAGCCAAGCTGGTGTTCAGTGGCTGGGAAAACAAGAAATCCCCATGGGCTGAGCCAGAGGATCCTCCAGCCCAGTATTTCCTTCTGAGGTGTCTCCACAGGAGATATACTGACAAAACCAGCCCAGCCCTCGTGCTGTCACGGCTCTCAACTGACCTAGCACTCACAACTCCTCTATTAAGCATGTCCCACTAGTACTCCACATGGCTTTGCTAGCCAGAAAAGGAGCTCTAAACAACCCATTTCTCTATTTTCTCACTACAACTTTCTCCTAGAAAAATCCCAACACACCACCTGCAAACACAGCTTCATATTACTAGGAGGGTTCAAAGCAGGTTTCCCATGGAGGTCTTGTGGCCAGCTACTGCTGCCTTTCTCAACATACTCATGCATGTAGGAACAAAATGTTCCTTGAGATCAGGCTTCAGATGAGTGTCCTGTCAGGATGGGGAGAGCCTGGTCACAACACAGGGACCCTTCCCTTGCTCACCAGTAACAGGCAGATGTACTGACAGAGAAGTTTGACCCAGTGGCAGATAGGTTTGGTCAGCTCATATTCTCTGACTCCAAGAGAAGAAAGGCAGAAGAATATATATTAAAAATTAAGGCTTGTTGTCAAGAGATTTAACAGCCTTACATTAACAAACCACAAGAAAAGACATTTTGCCCCTTCAGGCACACACTAGCAGGGTTTCTATTGTCCTGGAAGTTTCTCTGCTTAAATCACCTGCTAAATTTTCTGGATGTCAAAACGAAATACCCCAAAGGAGAAACAACCACTTCCTATTGCTCAGCTGTGATGCTTACAGAGGACTAAAACCCAGCCAGAGCCGAGCAGTATCGCGTGGGCACGGGGGTTAACAGAGCAGAGCTGACAGTTTCCAGGCCTTCACTGGGGTCTTGGGGGCTCATCCCCATAGAAGACATACAAGTGTTTTATCCTGTTCAACCTGAGCCTTTTCCTGGCTCAGAGAAGGTGGTGTTTACGTGGCTGAAGTGAGCAGCCCCTGATCTAAAGCAGGCTCTGTGTAGCACTGCTGAAGAGGGCACAGGGGCACCCTTTGCCCCCCGCAGCACCGCACGGGCACACACGTCCTGGGGAGTGTGCAGGGAAGAAACACTCCTCATAATCAAGGGTAATTCGAAAGGCAAACAGTGACCAGAGGAGCATGCTATCCAGCAGAAGACTAATCCTGAACCCAGCTCCACAGACGGTTACACAGCCTGCTGCAATGCCAGGGCAGATGCCAGGGAAGAGACCAGCCACAAACCGAGCAGACATACAATCCAGAGCTTGGCATCTGGGTTCTTCAGCTGCCAGCCTTGCCTCATGAGTAGCCACAATGGTTGGCTCTTGTGCAGAAAACAACAGAGGAAGAGGCTAAAGAGGTCTATGTGCCACACTGCCAGCTTCGGGAACAGGCAGTGCCAAGTGAGTATTGCAGTTTCATGCACGTGCCAATGTGCTTTGGAACTGCTTTTACATTTTCAAAAGTAACAACAGAATTCCTGCATAAAGCAAGACAAGCTCTAACATCAAGGACAGTATCCTTCCTTTTTTAGAATTTTTCTCTGTGATTGTCTCTTTTTTACTTCATTTTGTGCACCTCACATAGAGGCAGCTGTGGCACAGGAATGGCCTTCGTGTCTTGCACTCCACACTGATAAAATATCTGAACCTACAGCAATACGTGCACAAACCAGTTAATTTCATGACAAAATGACAAAGCCCCAGCTTGTAAGCCTCTGCTTTACAACGTGATCAATCGCTCCAAAAAGTAGCTGCAAGAACCCCCGTGTCACTGCATGCCAAGGAGCAGCATGGCACTCTAAGGGGCTCACCTTATTCTCTCTAAAAACAATGTTCTGCCCTGTTGGCACTGACTTGACACTAATCAGAAGGAAATGTTTTTCATAGAAATCACTACTTGCAAGTTTTTGTTTTGTGAGTCTTTAGGTTATCAGTTTGCCACATGATTATTTCTGAGTCTGTGCACACGTGTTTGTGCTTCCCCACATTTGCAATCCAGCAGGGTTGTCTAATTCAGATGTTATTTCCTGAAGCTGCCTGAATAAAGTGCATTACTTTGAGAAGCTTTTGTGTCACATCAGGATAGTGCATTCCATTGTTTGCATGTGAGCAAACAGCCAAAAGAACCGGGATGAGCAAGAAGCCTGCAAAAGGGCTGGCTGAGCCAATTATCCTGTGAAGGCTGCAATGTCTCTCAAGCTAGGAGCCCCCCTCAGTTACAAGGACACCTCCAGATGATGCTTATGGATGAAAAGTGATTATTGTGAGACCTCAGAGGAAGGTGTCTGAAATACTGCTCGTACTGTTAGTCTGATTAATCACATTGTCTCCACCTTCAAGCTCTTCCTCTCCTCTCAGCCCTTTCTGTTCCCCACTCCTTATTTTCATATGTATGTTGAAGTTCTCTATCAACTCACACCAACACACCTCATTTCTGGGGATGTCTCAATGGCAGCTGTACAAGTGCAAAGAACTATAATGTAACCACCAAGCAACTGCAGGTCCTGTTTTGTGAGGAGTAAAGCCCAACCCTGATGTCCCTCATAACCAAAGACACTGGCAGTGCTGGTGTGAGCAGGGTAAGTTCCACTCATCTGCTTTTGAAATGGAAAAATCAGTGCATTTTTATTTACATCTATGGGCTTGGCTTTTCCAGCTTGGGAAACAAACTGTCTCCTGCATTTGCTGGTTTATTTTACTTTTCTCCCTCTGACACATCAGGTACCAGTCACCCTTGCAGGTAAAATGTGGAGCTGCCTCAGACAGAGCTTTGTTCTGACATTGTTTAATCAAACGTTCCTAAAAATCTAGGTCCAGGTCCTCAGCTGGTGTAAACTGCTGTGACTGTTTATCCCAGGGCACGCTGCCATCTCACACCAGCTGATGTCCTGACCCCTGCTTTCCAAGCACAAACAGCCACGCTGCTGCCACAACTGCTTTCTGCCATGATGTGAGTGAGTGGGGCAGGTCAGGAGGAAACACTTTGCACCATCATGGACACACAGAAGAGCTCTGAATGTCCACAGTGCCCTCGTGCCCAAGACCAAAGCCACGCTCCTCAACATCTCTCTTCATTACATCCCAATTTAACAACCCTAACCACATGAGCAACAACAGCTCCTGTCTCAGCAGCTAGGACAGCTGCTCTTCAGATAAATGCAGCCTTGTTCTCCTTGGGATAAGGAGAATATTTTGGATTTGAAGGGTCGAGCTCACAGTCCCCGGGTGGGACCAGCTTTACAGCCTAGGTGACACTGCCTTCACTCACAGCCTGAGCTCGGGAGGATTATGGTGGTGTCCCTTAAGGTAATAGATGTGACCAGCATGAACTTGGTAAGTAATGTGAGATCTTACAGCTAAAACAGCTCCTAGTGTGCCTCAGACATATTTCCCCTCAACAAGATGAAAATGTCAAGCTTAAGGTGAGGCAAAAAGACAAAGAACTACACTGAATTTGACATGTTAAGCACAGACAATAATTTTGGCTTAAATGGCAGTTTTGCCAAGTAAAATCTGCCCCATTATAGTGAACTGGAATTTTCCCACTGATTTCTAAGATATCACTGATTTTTCATTGAAATGTTATTCTATCTGTAAATTTGTAGGCACAATTATATATATTTCCACTAACCAATTTTAAAAAAATATATTATTAGATCTATCAGTGAGTTACACTTCTTATTGCCCTGCTTGAAACTGTGTTTGACTGCAGAATTACATTCCATACCTTGATGAACTGATACAGAGATGGTGCTATTGAAGGCCCTGTGTGTGTGACCCTTTGTGCACAAAGTCCAGTCCACCTCTGGGGATGTTCTGAAAATCTCTGAACTTCACATTTATGTCCAGGTCACCCGCACTACATCGTCACATCTCTGTGCAGCTGATTCAGGGTCTTTGTTGCTCTTCAGCCAGTCTAGGAAAATTCTGTGATTCTAAAGCTGTAATATTTAGGTGCACTACTTCCCATGGCACTTTACTCATGGCTCCTTTCTATACTAACTTGTCCAGACAGAAATCTATTTTCCTTTTTCCAAATAGCAATATAAATATACAAATATACACAAATACATTTCTATAACTATGAAATAGACATTTCACCTCAGTTTCAGCACTTGTGTGGTCTTTGCACATTCAATCAGATCCTTTCATTCACACTTGTTCACTGCGATTTATTCCTTTTCTAAGCTCTGGTCCTCTGCTTCCAGGGACTCAGCAATGTTCTACTTAATGTACATGTTTTTCATACCTTTCTCTTTTCACATTGTTTGAGGCTGGAAATCGTTAATGTTTGGTTCATACACAGGAGAAACACTTTTAACACTGTTCTGAAATCTAGAGCCATTTGACCACTAGATAAACCCATGCTGGGGAGCCCAGTGCCTTGCCTGCCCCACGTGAGTTTGGGGTGTTGGAGCTTCGTGCTGTCATTTCTCTTGGTTGGTTGGGTGCTGCCTTGGCTCCTCATGGCAAGCTGTTGTGTTTCAGCTGCAGATACCTGACAGAACTCACACACCTCGACTGAAAGACTGTTCCAGTACCTCATGCTTTCAGGAATACTGCAATTCTCATCCTTCTTGCAGTGCATACTGATATTGTTAAAAAGAAAGCACAGGCTATATCTGAAACCTGCTTCCAAGTCAATCCAGAAATGCCAGATGATGGCCATAACTGTCCATTTTTCCTAAGCACAGCCATTTTCCAGGAGTTGATGCACTGTGCAGCTAGTTTTCAGCTAAGCAGCACCAGGGGCAGGTCAGCAATCACCCCCTGCTCTTTCCAGCTCAAGCAGCAGCTCTGGTCCTCACTGGAGCTGCGTGTGCTGGTCACTCATACCCACAGGACACAGACCCATAGAGCCCTTTGCCTAGCCCTACCTGGGCCAGGGAAGCTTTCAGAGGATCAGTTCCATTCCCTTTAGAGCCTGTTTCTCTGCCATGCAGGAATAAGAGCATTCACATACCTGATAAAAAGTCCCATTAATTCATGCACAGCATCTTGCCTTGCAAAGGTACAACCGAGCTACTGCTGGGATCTGCCCTGACTGTTATCTCCATGAGGAATGATTCCACTCCCACGTGAAATAAGAATTGCCCTAACCTTCAGCCCCAGCATCAGGGAATCAGTCATATCTCCCCTTCACATTTCTGAGAGCACATAAGAAAGGAATAAAAAATTAAAAATATTAGCTATTGCCTTTTGACTTGACTGCTAACACAATAAAGCAGCACCGTAAACCGAATCATGGAAGTCTGCAGTCTTCATTGCTCCCTTTGCTGGTATTACTTCATGGATATTGGAGCCCTTAGGGAAACTGGAATATGAATAAAGATTTTTTTTTAAATCAGTCATTTTTTCTTGGTTCTGTTTCTAAAAATAATGCAGTTTGCAAAAAACAGAAGGTTTGGTTTATAACACAAACAAAATTGTTACATTCTGAATGGGTTGTAAGTACCTGATTCTTTGCCTTTTTACTCATCCCTGCTAGAAAAAAAAAAAATAAAAAAATCTGCAAATCCATTTGCTAACCAGCTGCACCTCTGTACTGAACAGATAACAACCTGTGCAAGCCAGGCTTTGCTGTGAATCGGTGCTGATAGGCCTGAATCTCATAGCTTTTTTTAAATGCTAATGACAAGAAACATTTCCTAAGCCAAAACGCTCTTGTAGATCTGTCTACTTCTATTATGACTGATATTTGCTTGTAAGTACATAGAACACTTGTTCACTGTGCCTTATCTGCTATGGTGCAGCATGCTGACCTACATACCATTCAGCACAATATGATGCACAAACATCTTCTATATAATTTTTCATTTTCGACTTAAAAACAGTAGAGGCAAAATAGGATTGCTGCAAATCTAACAAAGAGATGGCATTATTTCCAAATAAAAATGTGCATTTTTCCAAAGAATTTATTTGTCTAGCAGCATGAAGTTCATACATAGCAATGCTTAAAGAGGGTGTTGAATTGCGATTAGGAAGGAAGGACTTAGGAAGAAGAACAAACCACATCTTTTCTACTTACACAGAATAATTAAGCTAACTTATTCCTCACCACAATTAAAAGTTCAGCCTTTCTGAACCGTGTTTTCGCAGTGTCACTAAATGCTGCAGATAGAAGAATGCTGAAATAAGTGTGATAATAACAAGAAAGAATGATGGCTAGCAAAGGGACAGCAGCTAAGGAACAGAGATGATAGTCTCTTACCTGCCATTGTCAAGCTAAACACAACTACAGTATTTATGATTTTTGCTCTCCTGCCTCCTATGTTGTTTAAGCCCAGCCTTTATGATGATCCTCGGCTACTGAATGAAATAATTAATATGTCAAGTTTTATTGTAAATAAATATATGTCTATCCAGTGGCCGGGCATTATTTATACTGAGTAGCAGCAACACAGCCACAAATAGATCAAAAGCTTGTAAAGGAAAATGTACTTTCAGAGCTAAATTTTAAGAGCAAAACAAAAAGCCTCCATCAGTTCAGAACATTACTAATCAACTTATATTCTGAAATGTTAAAGAAGGGCAGAAAAAAGTGTCTGCTCAAACAATAGGGGAAAAAAAAAAAATCTTTGCCTTAGGTGGATACATTGGTCCTAATTCTGAAATTTATCTATCTATAAATGCCTTCTACATAGGAAAACTGTTTAAATAAACCTAAATTAAAGACATTTTTATAACAATCTGTTATGTACTGAATTGAGATATATTTATTGCCCTGTTATTATCTCTTGATGGAAAAAAGCAAAGCACAGAAATTAGAGAAAGCATGAATGTTTAATCCTATAAGAGTGTAAAACGAATGGCACAACATCTATGCACCATTTATCAGTTTCCTGAGAAAATACCAATTGTCATATCCACAAACACTACAGTTTGTTTCTGGTGAAACGTGGTACAGAAAACAGCTTGAGGTTTTAAACTGCAAAAAGTGAAGATCATGTGGGGAGCAATTCAAGCCCTGGCAAGGTCAGTAGAAGGGTGGCCACTGATGCCTGCAAGCCCTTGGTCATCTTGCTTGGTTCTCTGCTGCTGCTTTTTACAGCCAATGGATGGTACAGTCAAATGTTTGGTACCTTTGGCTGTTTTATATATATTTTTTCAATGTATGGCTATCTGTAAGACAGCAGTGTCTGGTCAGAGCTCACTGCTAATATCTGTATTTCACTAAGTGCCTCCTGGCACACGCTGGAGAGCCCAGCCCATGCCTTCTCCACTAAAGCGACAGGCAATGTCTTGACTCACATTACTTATCTATCATTAATGAGAATAACATCTTTTAAATCCCCAAGTAGTTTTATGAGTCGAACATAAAAATGGTTTGCAGTGATGTGGCTTCCAGAAATAGATTGTTTCAGACACTGATACATCTTCTGGTATTCCCCTGCAATGCATGCTGCCTCTGGCAGGTTTCACTCTCCAAGCAGGGTGAGTTTCCCATTCACCCACCAGAAACATTTTCTAGGTGCCTTTCATAATTTTGCAATGTCTATAAAAAAACAAAAACCACAACAAACCCTTTGGACTGGACCTGCACATATGACTCACTGAAATGGTGGGGACGACCTGCTGTTGTGCTCAGCAGTGGTGAGCTCTGGGATGTGGATGAGAGAGTCTGACCTGAGGTGAAGAGCTGTGGTGGTGTGGGGGTGCACACCTGCATGGGAACATCACCAGGTAAAAGCAGCCTGAGAGCCCAAATGACCCTGCAGCCACCCAGACAACTTCCAGCACCAGCAGCTATATTCATCATAGAGACTTTTGCCAATATCTTATTTTATAAGACTGGTATGTGATGTTACATTCTGCCTGGAATTGTCTACTGAGCTCAGAGAGGCCTGTGTGAGTTTATTTTTCTGTTTCCAAACGAAAATAACAGAGGAAGTCTCCAAGATAGATACTGCTCTAGTCCTTTCCTGCTGAGTTCCCTGGTGCCTTTCAAACACAGACAAAACAGGGGTTATTGTGACACACCTTTTACAGAGGAGCATCTCTTGTAAGGGTTGCAAGCCTCATTCAGAGTCTAATGGGAAACCTGCAGAGGAATAATGGAATAAATTCCAAGTCTTCATCTTTGTTTAGACCTGTACATAATGTGGATGCTTTCTCATTCAGATGTAGCTCTTGTAAAAAAATTGCATTATCCTAAAAGAGGAGACAGTTCTCACCCTCTAACACACAAGTAAATACTCTGTTCTGAACGATGAGTGTCTGCCATCAGACTGCACTTGCCATTGACCAGCCCAGCCAAGCCTTCTAACACACCACTGGAAACACAGCTAACGTGTGCATGTTAATTAGCCATCCTGACCTGAATAGACTATTACCTTGGGTCCTGGCCTTCATTTCCAGAGCACCCCAAACTCCACTGCAGTGAATACAACGAAAGGCAAGGCCCTTCTTTTGGAATTACAGCATATGAAAATACTGCTCTTGCCTAAGAGATAGGATTTCAGAAAATGCCATGGAGAGTCTGAGGCTGCACAAAGGAATGGCATTGTTTAGCTCCAGATGGAAGTCTCATGCCCTGCTAAAGGACTATCACACAAAGCCTACACCATCCTTTGTGCTTTAGGAAAAATGCAGAACGTACGGTTAAGACTCCTGTCATTTTGACCAAATACATGTATAAGTTAAAGCTGTTCTCTATTTTAATAAAAGAAAATGAGGTAATACTATAAAAATAGTTTCCTTTGATCCTAGAAGCTCTTTATTACAAAGTTCGCAAGCCAAGTGGAATAAAAAACTTTTAAATAAAAAATTAATGCCAAAAAAGCAAAGCTGGGAGATAGATAGATTTAAGAAATACTGCCTTTTTTCACTCAGAGCTTCTGCAAAAATTTTGTTTTTTGTTTTTTTTTTAAAAAATAAAAAATAAGATTCCCCTTTCAACTCATTCCAGACACAATTTTACAGGTAGACTCTGTGACTCATTAAAACTGGCTTTGAAGATGCACCATAACATGAAGTATTACAATTATCATATACTCTAAAAGCCAGCTTGGAATCTAAGTAAACTTTATTAATCATTTGAAAAAAAGAGGTAAATTCACACAGTGTGTAATTGGGAGATACAAGGAGCAAAGATACTCATAGTGAGGGAAAAGTAATACTTTACTTTTTAACTGAAAAAAAAAAAAAAAAAAAGGCATTAAAGGTACTGAATCTGGCTAATAATCTTTTCCTGTTGTGCATCCTTTCCCTCATGCATTGCTATGTAAGTAAAATGGACACCTGGAAAGGATTCAGTCCTTTTAAAATTACAGGTCTGTCTTCTCAGCCTTTGCACCAGGCATCAAATAATAAGGATGATCCCCAGCAACGTGCTGAACATATGCAGAGGCAACAGGTTAGGCAGGGCTTGGCTGAGCTGAATTTGATAGTAGAAGAGAAAAACCAGAGTATTTTAAAAATACAAAGCATTCGATTTGAGAGGAGGAATAGGAAAGTCTCGTGGCAAAAAGGATGGAGATTTGGAAAGGTCTGTAAATGCTTTTAGGCAGGGGGACAATAGATTGTAAATGGCAGTTAAAAATGAAATGCATCATGCTGACTTACAGAAGTGAGGAAGAAGAGGACATAAATATTTGAGAGGTGGCTGAGGCCATACAGGCTGTGAATGCCTGTGCAAGAAGCCATGCAAACCCCATCATTTGCAACATTTAAAATTGGACTGTGCACGGGTCTAGAAAATGCACTCTGGAGAATAATCTCATATTACTGGGAGGTGAATTAACAGACCAGCAAGGTCTCTCCCATTCCTTACTTGTGTGATAAATCCCTTGTAAAAAAAACACCCCAGAAATGTGCATCTTTGCACAATATACATGGAACAGCCCTGCTCTAGAAGATGCAGAGCAGCTGCTTGGAGGGCACAGGTACCCTGTGCTTCCAGAAGAGTCATGCCAAGTCAACATTTAGCTCGGAATGACAAAAAGAAAGAGGAGAAAAAAAAAAATCAAAGTAAGGAAAGTATCTGCCAGCATTCCATGAACAGAAGCCCATTAAAACTAAGAGGACATTTGCCTTTAAATGGATGGATATCATTATGCATGCAAAAGTGCCCAAAAATAAAAGGCAGAGCAGTGTGTTTGGAGGAAACAGTTGAGCAGCAGCAACCATTACCTTAGCAATTGCAGCACACGGGCTCTCTGCTCTCACTCTAAAATGAGGACATTCCCTTTGCTCTCTGATTTACTTTGACTATGCCATCTTTTTTCCTCAGGTAAAATGTCAATGAGCAGGGTCCCAAATGTTTTCCCTGATCTTGTCAGCAGCCACACGAAAGGAAAAAAAAGCCCATCCTTGTGCTACGTTAACAGTGCACAAAATGTAGCCCGGGAGGAGCTGGTGTGAGCTGGGAGGCTGGTGCCAGGCTGGGAGCGGGCAGGACTGCACCGTGGGCAGAATGGATCCAAAGCAGCCTCCACAGGCTGAGCAGTGCTGTGCTCCAGCAGCCTCTCCAGAGGTCTGAGAGACAGCTAGATCATTTTAAGATACTGCATCCTACTCAAGCCTTAGCATATACATGACCCCTAAGTACTTGACCTTGCCCTTATGTATTTATTGCACCTCTCACAACCACTGGTCTGTGGAAAACAGAAAGTACCTTGTGCCTCACATCAGAGTATGAAACACTGAAGACTGAGTTTTTATCCTGCAGCAGAAAGAACTGAAAGAATAGATCTGAACTGAGATCAAAGCAAAGGCAAAATTCTGCCTTCACATGAAGGCCCCCTCTCCCCATTTGTGCATTACAGTGAAGGGAGAGCCCTGCTAAGCCTGCAGGGGGGACTGCAGCCAGCAACTGCCTCCCAGCATGAAGCCCCCAGACCTGGGGTCACAGTGTGGTGGCACCAGCTGCTTTCTCATCATTACTCACTGGTAGAGGTAAGCAAGTCACTTTTCCCTTGTGCATGCTCCAAGTAAAGCTTCTGGTATGAGGAACAAATGGAGAATCCTTAGCAAATAGGTTGTTTGTTTCCGAGTTTAATGTCGAGATGTAGTGTTAATTCTTATTTTCAGGATGTGGGGAACTGTACTTTTCAGAGGCACTCAGAATTGCTTTGAAGTGGATGTTGTGATGTGTTTTATTTGTGCACAGCTGCCAAGATAGAAGTCTAGCATGAACAAGTGCTAGGTTCCAATAACCATCGGTGACAGGCACATTCCAGATCAGAGATTTTGTTTGGCTAAATCCCCATCCAGTTTGCAGGAATAGGCTTTCTCATGGAAATAAGAATAAGAAAAGTCCAGGAAGACAAATCAGTGGGATTTAATAGCCTATATGTAGAGGTGAGAGGTATGTTTGTGAATGAGTAAATTGAAAGCTGTATTTTAAATATCCATCTTGATGCTCGGTTCCTGAATAGAATGACAATAGTAAGACAAAGGGAATCTAAAAGGGGCTGTAAGCTGATCTACTGATGCAGATGCATGATAGCAATTTACACATGTGTCTGTTTAATGCAGATTTACAGTAGGACCTATAATCTCAGTAGTGAAATCCCTGCAATCTCAGGCGCTCTCCGAAAGTCACAGTACTTTCAGAGCACACAGTACGGGACCAAAAGGAAGGAAAATTCCCATCAGTTCCATTCAGGACATATTCACAGCTGTGATTTTCCATCGGTCTGCAAAGAGAAAGGTCATTTGTGGTGTACCTCCATAGCTCAATGTATTCTATCAGCACTCTCCAGTTCGTATCACCAGTTTCACAGTTAACAATATAAGCATAAGAGTCGTGTTAACACATTATCAGTAGCTTGCCTGTGCTAGAGAGTATTTAATTTTTAGGTACGTAGTTGCTTCTCACAACCCAGCCCGAGAGGGGTGTTTTGTGTTCAGGAACAGACACAGCTATCTTCTCCCAGGCCTGCAGACAAGCATCCAAGATCTCACCTGCCAGTGGGAAAATCCTTTCCACAGGGCAGAGCCATCATCCTGGGCAGCAGAGCTTTGTGTCCAGATGAGTCAAATGCTCATTTAAAGTCACCAGAGCTAGATTTGGCCTCAATATACAATACCTGGATAGGTACAAAGGTAATTGAACTTAAGGGTACACTGCAAATCTGAATGGGTACATAGAAGCCAAACTTAAGCATCATCAAGTTCTATCACCAGCAGAACAGGCAGATGCTGAGCAGAACTTTTACTTGTGGCCTTGCTGACACTACGAGGCCTTCTGCTTTGAGGGCACCTTTGCAGTTTGGAGCTGGTTGGTGGGAAAAACATACGTTTACAAAATAAACAATTGTATGAAAGCAAACTTGTAAGTTTATATTTACCAGGAAAGCAGAGGGTACATGCCGAGACCAACCAGTCTATTTGTTTATGAACTTGCAAAGACTAGAAATCTACACCCTCTGACACAGTGACAAGGAGCATCAGCAGAGGAGACCTCATCCTGCACCAGCAACGTGCAAGAGGTGGGAGGGGAACAAGTACTGACTGGAAGTAGCACATCCAGGGCAAACCAAGGGGAGTAACACTGACTGGATTTACACAACACATAGGGCAAGGGATCCAGACTTGGTGCATTGGTTCAGACTGATGAGGATCAGCTTGACCAGATGAGGAGGCTGAGGAAGGAAGAGGGTCTATGTTTAATTTTTGACTCCTTCTCTAGAAACTGTAAAATGAGAAACTTCTTGTTTCTTTCACTCTCTTTGTTCCTCATCTGCCTGCAGCACTTTCCCCCCCCCCCAGCCATTCTCGATCCCTCCCTCTCAGGACCGTTTGCACAGCAGAGTGATTACGTTTTGATAGTAATCCTACTTTCTAAATTTGAGATCAGTCTAGAAAAGAACAACATTCCCTTATTATAACAGTATATCACATCTCATCCCCCACTTTCAACACAGCATCCCAGTGAGTTCCCACCACCCATCTGATAAGGAAAGGAAGTAGGTAACCTTCTGATGAAGAAAACGCCTTTCTCGTGCCTGTCTGCACAGGAACCCAAGTCAAACTTTCTCCAGCAAGCTTCTCAGAGGAGAAGGCCAGAGCCACAGCATTGTTTGGATCTCTGCTCACACTGGAGCTGTCAGCCACAATCAAAGCATCCATCTATGGTATTTCCAGTGGAAAAAAAAAAAGTACACAGATGTATAGTTTGCATTTATGTACTGTAGGGACACCCTTGAATCGTGTTAAAAAATGTCAGTCAAGACATCTGGTCAGCTGTCCTAATCCATATTGGGGTTTTTAGGCTACTGTTATGCCCCAATATGCTTTGAACATTGCCAATATGCTTTCTCTGCAGTAGCAGCAGTGTGTCCCCTTTGGTTTCACAGCCCGTCCCCGGCATTGTTTTTTATAGTGTCACGTAGCAAGCAAAATGAAAACCCACATACTGTATCTCGTGTGTCTGGCTAATGAAACTGGTAGGACAAACCTTGTGCGATTAGGAACGGGGACGGATTGGCTTAGGTCTAGTTCATCTTACGGACTGCAAAAAGAATCAGCTGTCACTTGTGCCATGCAGCAGATGGACAGTTTGCATCCGATTTACATGCAGGCGCCAAAGCCTTTAGAAGCTTTGGCACCCACTTGCCATCAGGCAGCAGACTTTGATGTCCTGCAGATGGCTGCGGCGGCCATCTTGTGTGCGGTGCCGCCGTGCTCACGCGGGGCCCGCTCTGCTCAGGGGGCCTCTGGAGCCGCACAGCTCCTGGTGCCTGCCCGGCTGGGCACCCCCTGGGCCCCGCCTGGCCACGGTGGCATTTTCATCTCACCACCGAGCTCCCCGCACTCCCCTTCATGGCGACCGCACACTCCCGCCCGCGGTGGAAACCTGAAGGGCTCCTGCCGCCCAGCGTGGCTGTCACTGTCACACTCCCCACCTAGAACCCCGGTGACTCTACCACCCCCGCTCCCTTCCACCACCACAGCGGCGTCCGGTGGCACCGCCGAGCCCTTTTCCACATCAATTTAGTTCACCCAGGCAGCTCTGCCTTAGCGCGGTTCAACCCGTCCTAGGTAATGACACGGAACAAAGAGTTTTCTTCATGGTGGTCAGGCTAATCCTGCCTCATGAATAGCCCAGAGTAATCTATCAGCAGTGGAAAGCTGTGGCTGGAGGTCTTCCAACAGCAGCTCTGGCGTTTGGTAGGAGCAGCTAGGAATTCTGACTGGCACCGTCAGGCGGGAGCCGTGTCACTGCGCCACAGCGGGGCCCCAGTTGTCCCCAGGAGGGAGGATCAGCCCAGCTTCTCTGCCACGCTCTCCCGGCCCTTGAGTGCCACTGGAAGGTCAGCAAAAAGTCCCCACAGAGGCTGCAAGAACTGACCTACAAGAGGCAGACTGAATAATGCACCATTTCCAGGCGGGCAGAAGTAATAGGCAATATTTGAGGGGGGCGGGGAGAATATACCTCTCTATCTATATATACACATATAAATTGTCAATTAATGCAGACTGGTTACAGCCAGCAAACAAGAAAAAAAATAAACAGTTAATTAGGGCTTTTTGAATCATTGTTATATATACAGTGCATCATTTGCAGGTGCTACAAAAGTGAAAAATAACCATTATAATTACTAGCATTCAAAGATTCATATTTTCCCCCATGTAATTGATTTAGGATTATCAGTTTTCTTGTAGTTATACAAAAGGCCTGTCAAGGTGTTTCCACACGTGTTTGGCTCACGCATGTTCCAAAAACAAGTCAAAATGCCATTGTGTTTTCAACAGCACAGTTAAAGGGACTCTGAAAAGTAGGCCAGGTTTTACCTGGATCGTTATCTCAGTTAAATTATCTTACATATGTTTTAATTTTTTTCTTGTTCATCCTTTCGTTATCTTTTCCCCCCCCTCTCTCTTTTTTGTTAAAATACATCTGTGGTTGTTGACTGCCCCAGATTATATCTAAGTGAGGAGTGGGAGTACTTGCACCTGGTACAGTATATGTAGCTTAACAATACATATCATTACATTATTTACAGCTCATTTTATGTTATTCAATAGTAAACTGCATATTAACCCTTTGAGAGCCAGTGTGGTGCTGCTCAGCAAGGAGCTGTGGGAGTACATCTATAACTGCATTCATAAAGATGGCAGCGTGCTCATTACAACAGAGATCGCCACCAGAGCCAGCTAATTCCTCTCCCAGGAAATCTTGTCTGTAATCACATTCCTCACCACACCACGCTTGTACTTCTGCTGATAACACAGGTTATAAAAGAGACTCGCTCGGTGCTGGAGTCAGTTAATGAACCGGGTTTTTAACCTCCTTTATTGGAGCGCGTTGGGCACCGCAGGGAGGGATGTGGTGCTGGCAGAAGGGCCCAAGTGATACCATGTCAGGCTGCTCCAGCCCGCTCTCCAGTTCGAGAAACATCAGGACTGACCTGGTTGGGCACTGACTCAGCAGCCTCGGTGCCCAGAGGAGAGGCAGAGCTCAGACAAGGCCCAGAAGAAATGCTCTCCCACTGCCCCGGGAGAAAACGTGATCTCCAGAAGATGGCTTCACACCTACCCTGCCCCTGCAGCTGGAGAAGGCCACAAGCCACCATTCTTACTGTGTCTGTGGAATGTGTTGTTGGTCAGGGCTGGTTGTTTTTTCCAGGGGAGAGAGAAAAAAAGGCAGGGAAGTTGCACAAAAGCAGGCGCTGGAGAAGAGGAAATGAAAGCGTCAGGAGCTGGGATGATGGATGCCAGCACAGGGAACTCCAATAAGCCATGCCATGCAAACCCAATCCCTCTGTGGTCACAGCAGGCAGAGCTGCACAGCAGCCTTGCCCTGCCCAGCACGGTGCCTGGCACACAGCATACCCTGGCAGAGCACGAAGGGATCCGGCATCACCGCACTCCTGCTCCTAACCTTTACACATGCATCAGTATCTCCTTGCTGCATTCATCAGTCTCAAGATTATCAGCAATTTAGTTGCATTTTGTTGGTAATTAGCTTGATAAATTAGCATCTGCAATATAAAACTTGACATCTTATTGTTCCCTCAGTTTTATGGTACTTCTGAAAAAAAAAAAAAGCAACCAACCCAAACTGCAGCTTATTTTAAAAATGATCATTTCTATTACAAATAAGCAAATACCAAAACCAAAGTTTGACAAGCTCAGTAGTCGCCAGAAACAAGCTCCATTGATATCCACTGGGCAAAATATCAAAGATGAATAGCTCATAAAGCAAACTTCAAAAGTATGTTTTAAAAAATAAAATTTTAATCTGTTCACTACGGGCAGCTGCTTCTTGTAAGTAAAATAAAATAAATGTTCAGTGAATTCATTTTCCACATTTTCTGTGGAAAGGCTGACAAATAAACTTTGAAATGTGAGGGAATTGAGAATTAATGGGAAATAAATGTATTTATACCCACAAGTCCCTCAGAGCTCTCTGAATTTTCTCAAATCAGGTACAAAACCCAGAGCTTTTCCTCCACTCTACTTTTCCCTCCCAGGCCACACTGCATCTTGCAGCCACACCATGCAGGACACTAGTGACTCTCTTTGTTTGGAGGGCAGTTTTCAAAAGGACTGGGGAAGGTTTTTACCAGCCTCCCAAGGCAAGGCTGTACTCCCCTTTCCTCCTTTTCAAGATCAAAGAAAAAATGGGTAGGTATATTAATCAGAAAAAAAATCTAGCAATTTTGCAGTACAGATGTGGTATTATAAACTGAAAATTCCTCAGCAATTTGTTCTAGCCATTCTTTCTATTGCAGCAATGTAGTAATAGCAACATTCCTATTAATGGGAATTTGAGGTATTCCAGACAATGTGTATTACCTTTCTGCTGCCTGCAACCTTCTGCCACTTTGGGTTGGGGTTTGGTTTTTTTTTTCCTTTTTTTTTTTTTTAGGAGGTGCTTTGAGAGGAATATACCATGAGAACAATACACAGCTGCTGCTATATAGAGATATCTAATTGTCAATATTGTGGAATTTCTACAGCTTATTACTTGCATTCAGTCTAATTCTGGGCAAATTGCCAGTCACTTCAGGGACATTCAAGTGAGCCATATTACACGTGGTACAGCATCACAGCTTTAAGATACCCGGCTGTTTTGCCTCTGGCCAGGGAATGTTTGTACCAATGCAACTGAGTGAAGGGGGGTAACTACAAATAAAATAAAATTTGTATTTTTTCAAGTGGGCTGCATTTCAAGCCCAGATGTTAGTAATGAAAGATTCAATTTAAGGATTTAAATTACAAATAAATAAAGTATGAAACAGATGTGATTTTTAAGGAAGTTCAAATTATCCAGGAAGAAAAATATCTCTGTGCATGACAAAGTAATAGGGATTGTCTTGAGAGTCTGTTGAAAACAATCTGCTGTGCTAGATACACCCTTAGGACAGGATTGGTTTGGAATGGGAAGGACTGGTGGAGCTTGTCATTAAACAAAAATTGTGTTTAATAAAACTTTATAACCGTGATTAATCCTATGAGGCCCTAAAGGAGTTTGCAGTTTCTGATAAACACATTTTCCTTGTTTGCAATGGTAATGATATTTTGAAGTGAATGGAATGTGAACAAAAAAACTCTAAGGGTAAAAAAAGGACTTGTCAGGTACCACCTATGAAGAAATTACAATGGCACAAAAGAAAGGGCCACCCACCAGGGAAACCTTAGATACCATACTTGAAAGAAGGGGAGGAAAAAAAAGGACAGGTGCCTCTATAGAGCAGTTTGAGCATCACAGAACTGCCTGAAGGAAACAGAGCTTTTCTGAGGCCATCCAGCAGGGGTTAGAAGTGCACAAGCCCAGGGAAGGTGCCCAGAGCCAGGGCAGGACAGGAGCTGCAGCAGGGATTTCACACACCCTGTGTGCAGGGCACGGGGGCTTTGCTGACCAGCACAAAGGCCCAGGGCTGCAGGTTTGAGGCTTTCTGCAAGCAGAGAAGCAGCACCTCTGGGTGGTGATTAAGGATCTAATTGGGCAAGGTGTTAATGAATACTCAAGCAGTGAAGGATGTGCACCCCCTCATGTGCTACGTGGGCTGCACCCAAGGAGGAGGCCACATGCTCTTGACCACCAGGAAAATGATGTTTAGGGGTTCTGCAAGTGGTTAAGAAATCTGTGTGCTCAAAGGGAGGGTAGAAGGATTTCTAACCTTTGCTATTCCCCCAAAAGCTAGTGGGATGGATAGAATGCTTATGCAATGGAGTGGAAATAAACCAGGTCAGCATAGCTGCAGTAATGGTGTGATAAACACTGCCTGCCTTATACTTCATTTTATCTTGAGAGGCCACATGTAGTAAGAGGACTTATGTGCATTACATATATATTCTATATATGTTCCTTACAAGCCCTAGAATTAGTGATTCCACCCCCTCTTGCAGGGAAAAAGACCAAAATCAAAAAATCCAACAAAACCCAAACAGCTTTCTCTGGTGTGAATACTCTAGCACTTCCTAGAGCTGTCAGAAGCCCTTTCAGTTTGTCTTGATTTGGGACAAAGCCACATTTATAAGTGCTGCCATTTTAATTTTTTTTTTTTTTTTTTTAAGGAAGAGAATGAACATTTCATGTTAACTTTTTTTTTAAATAAGTCCTTTTTTTCTCAGTCTTATTCTTAGTGGTTTGTTTTTGCTTGAGACCTTTTGAGTCCAGTTTCCTTCCCTGGTTATATCTGAATTTAATATCAAAAGGTAGAGTGCAGCACAGCTCTGCTACCTCCTAGCTCTTTGTGATGAATTTTTCATTTCCTACATCATTCACAACCTCTTGCTGTAATTTCATATGGCCTGTATAGCACTGTATATATCTGGACCATAAATGGAGACAAAATCAGGTTGAGCCTTTATGAAAATGTGTTCTATTAAAGTGCAAATTTCCTTGCACCACCACAGCACAAGCAGCTTTCCTAGGGAAGGGAGTGTCAATCCAGCATCAGCACGTGGGTGGCTCCAATGACCCAAAAGGCCTTGCCAATCTCCAGCTTCTGTGATTCCATAAAGATACAGTGCTTCAAGGCACAACAAAGCAGAGTTTTTTCAGTCAACCTCCAAATATTTCAGGTACTTCTATTATCCAGCTTAACAACCAACATGAAACCCAAAGTGAAAAGAGAGCAGTTGGAGCACACTGCTGTTTTCCAGCTGAACAAGAAAACGTCTGTTTGAGGTGATGCTGGGGCACCCTGCATAGATAGGTTGGTCTCCTCACTCTCCATGGAGAAAAAGCTTTTGTTTGTATTACACAGAAGCAACACAAAAACAACCCAACAACACAACAGATTTGTATCCTCTTCTGGCACAGTGCACTCATTCACTTGCAGGGGGAAAGAAGGACCTTCAGTACTTTGTCACAGCCCTGCAGGGCTCATCTCTGCTCACCCTGTGCACCCTTAGCTAGCTTGCAAAAGTCTAAGATACAACAATCCTGTATCAAATATAAACCAAAACCTGCAAGTTAATGCTTCCATGTCAGCAAAGCACTGTTAGAAAAGAAGTATTGTCCTGAAGCAGCCACAGCTTTAAGGTGGCATTAATCCCATTCTGGACTCACTGGAACAAGGGCCCAGAGTGGACCCTAGGATGTGCCTCAAAGATAAGTGTATTTTTGAGTATATTTATTGGCTCTCCAATATGTGTATGTTTATGTTACATTAATTTTCTTGCAGTGGCTAGTGCTTAATTGTATTTCCCCCCACTTCAGACTTTAAGACAATAATTTGAGGATTTATCTTCCAGTTAAATAAATTCCATACTGACAGCATTACTTACAACAAGAAAACAAGGAGAACCACAATTCATCATTTTTTATACGGCTGCTACACAACAGTGGCTCTGTTTTTTGTATCACTATTACAGCAGCAAGTAGAAGTGCCAGGCAGGGACTAGTCCCAGCTGTACTACATGCTAGTTAAACAAAGTTCAGCCTCCCTCACAAGTTTACAGTCTTCTGCCCTCCCAAACACACAGCTTCTTGTCAGATCATCTTCAAAAGGTGGCCTGAGGATGCCCCCGATACCAGGTTTGCCAGCCCCAAATCAGACAGTTGTAAACACAGGCTGCCTGGGATCTGGAGAAGGCAGGATCCTTCCCCCACACACCAAGCCCACCACAAGACCACCTTCCACAGCCCATAGCTTCAGAGAGGGGTATCTCCCTCTAGTCACAACTCTGCTGTGGGGGAAGATGATGCTCCTTGCAGTGCTTTACAATCCTTACGCCAAGGCCTCGTCACGCAGCTTAACATCTCATTTTCTATGGTCTTTTAAGTACAAGTGCACATCTGCAGAAATATTTCTAAAGCTATATGTAAAGTTTAATGTATAGTGCATAAATAACAGATGCACAAGTGCATCTTGAGATGAACAAGTTCTGTGAACATATTCATAATTAGAGATTATAACACATTGCAGACTTCAGGAAAGATATTTTCTATGAGGAATTATAGGCATCAATGCATCGCAGAGTGAGGGGCTGGATTTAGATCATGAATCTCTTTTTCCAATTTATAAAGCTGCCAAAGTTGACACAAGAGTAGGTAAATTAATTGATAGGCCTTGTGCTATAAAGGTGTAGACTTAAAATATAAGCCTCAATATGCCACACATCCTGCCGAGCCTGAGCAAGGATCCCTGTGGGTTACCCTAGCACAGAGGGGAGTGCTCCGAGTCAGAGCACTCTGCCTGGGGGTTTTACTGACTCCCCTGCTCTGGTTTATCCCCCCATGGTGTGCTGCTTGCTGCTGAGAGCTTGTGTGCAGCAGGGGGGGCTCCCCGTGCTCAGGCAACCAGCCTAACTTTGGGAGCCCAGCTGGTGCCTCTGTGCTCATCACCAGGGCACGTGGAGGTCCCAGCACACCCAGCTAGCTTTGGATCACTCAGACTCCAGTATTGCACCTCCTGGACCTTCACAATGCCTGGCTCAAGCTGAAGTCCAGGCAGTGCAGCAAGGACAGCACAAGACCTCACATGCTTCCCACCAACACTGTGCCCCAACTGTGGGCTGAAAGGCCATGGTGGTTTCCAGCAGCCCCAGCCCCACAGCTTTCCTGAGCACAACCTGCCTATAAAAAATGGAACCCCTCACTGCAATTAAAGCCCAGTAATACAGTTGTCTGTTATTTATTCTATATTTAATAATCCATCTCTATGACATACATTGGAGATATAGATGCTCTCAAACTTTTTAAGATGAGCCTGTTTCTTTCCCAGGAGGTTCCACCTGACACAAGCCATTACTGAAGACTGACAGAAAAGTGTACTGGTAGCCAAGATATACTATAAGACAAGCAGAAGATACTTAAATTATTTAGTTGTGGTAAGGCATATGAGGAGCTGTTTGGCCTCTAGAAAGAATTATGGGGGTACTGAACTTCCCATCTGATGTAGCATTTTGAGGAATAAATTGAAATATGACAGTTGATTTGTTACACCCATTAGTTATCAAAACATTGCTGGTTTGTTCACACCTATTAGCCAGATATGATTGGTTTCAAACTAGGAAAAGCTAAGGAAGGTGAAGTGCTCTTGGGAGCCCCACTCTCCCAGGAAGGGGAGGGAGGTATTCTGATCAGCCAGTACGTAGCAAGAGGCTGACAGCAGATCGTGTTGAATCAGGATCAAAGGCCAGTGCAGACTCAATAGGAGCGTATGGGCAAGAAGTAGAGAACCCTCCCAGGAGTCTAGATTGCAATAAATACAAACCTAAGCCAATGCACTCCTCAAATGCAACGTTGCCCACTTGGGGAACCACTAAGAAACACCAAACTCTTCTGCAGCAGCAAAGTACTGTGTGTTACCTCTCCTGAGCACAGGAACAGTTCAATAGCTGCTGCTCTGCATGCAGAAGGTATCTGGTTCTGGGACCTCACCTACTTAGATAATAAATCATTAAGCAAAAAGTTCCATGGGCACAGGGGAGAACTAGCTGAGGGCAGGGAAAACTCTTCCCACCTTATGTGCAAAGATGGAAGGGTTGATACCATGGTTTGGGTTTGGTTTTTTTGTCACTTCAAACTAATAAACATGGAACTGCAATAAACAAAAATTAACACTTGAAATGATGTTGCCTTGTCAATGCCTATAAACAAATAAACTTTTCCACAAATACTCAAACACCATTATATATTATTATTACTGCCATTATTATTATATTACTGTCATTATTCTATATCACACGATTATACTGGGAGGATACTATCATTATTTCAGACCACACAATGTTTGCAAGCTATAGATACAGAAGGGGGTGAGAGGGGACAGAAAGGTGCATGGGCCAGGTTGTGCAGCAGAGACTGTTTGCAAGTTTAGCTGCACTGAATTGCTGTTTCTCTAAGTTTACCAGACTGAAAGCTCCTTACAGCACAGATCCAAGTCCAGCAAAGCACATCCCCACGTGCTGAGCTCTCCCTCATCCAGATTCCTCACATGCTTCAAGAAAATCATGTCCTCATGTATTTTCCTGGGCTTCTCACCACAGAACCAGAAGCAATTTAGAAATATTCACTCCTGAATGAAATTAAG
>JAOEGS010007211.1:0-88139 GCA_025447755.1 Corythornis vintsioides
AAAAAAAAAAAAAAAAAAAAAAAAAAAAAAAAAAAAAAAAAAAAAAAAAAAAAAAAAAAAAAAAAAAGAAAAAGAAACAGAAAACCAAGAAACCCACCCTAACTAATTTGTTCATCCATCATATTTTCCAAGCAACTGGTCTCTTGAGAAAGCTCCAAACAAATAGCCAGAAATGAGTGGTGGGGAGAGGAAAGATATATATGAATTCTTTCAAGCAGGACATATCTTGGAGCTACCTAGTCCTTCTACTGGAATGTAACCTTCATGTTCTTTCCTGATGCTGGCAAGGGTGGGGTAGCAGTTTGAAAATGAATCCTTTGTCCTGCAAGGGCACAGATTCTACTTGAAGAAATCAAAATTCCTTTAAAGAATGGTCTGTCTGGCCACTGCAAATGTCCTTGGAGTTCAAGCACTTATTTATAACATCAATTTGATCATGAGACTACCTGGTTCTTGCACTGGCTTAAACTGTCCAGGGGTAGATACAGTAAAGAAAAAAAAATAAATTGAAAAATCAGTTGATCACATGCCAAGGCAGTGCTTACCATAGAATGTACTTATTTTGGCTAAATATGTACAAGGAAATGTTTTTAAAAATGCCCTAGAGGGAACAAACAATTAACGAGACAGTTAAAGAAGCAACCACAACACCCTGTCTTTAATGGAGCCATCACAACAAAAAAATCCAAATAATTTGATTGCTAACAAAGGAGGGCCTGTCAGGTCAGTAACCCAGAACTGAGGTAATGGTTTCATATAACAATACTTCTCGACTTCATATTCATTTTCAACCCACAGTGGTAAAGTTCAACGTAACAGCAGCTGTCAACTACCTTTGACTAATCCCCCCGTAGCTGCTTTGGTACAATTTTGGTGGTGTACTACACGGTATCACCCGACCCCAAACAAGGCCACTGCTCTGTTAACACTTTGCCCTTGGGAGGCACACGAGTGGGTCGGAGTGGCTACGAACTTCCCCTCAGGTATTTAGGAGAAAGACCTGCTCGTGCTCCTGACTACGTCTCTGCTGTACTTTGTGCCACGGTAGTGCTGAAATGTGTTTCTTTCCAAATCATTAAAGCCTGGCATTTCAGAGCTGGGCTCCAGGGAAAATGTCCCTGGCTCTCTGTGCCTTCCCTCCTGTATTTCAAAACGTAGATGCTAAGCTTCAGTGCACCTTCCTGCTGTATTTTCAAACAACTCTGTGTTTTACAGGCTTCAGGATATTATAAATATTGGCTCAGGGTTGGTTTTTTTTTTTTTTTGTTGCTTAGATTGTGCAACATGTTGTGCGTAGTAGGATGGAAAAAGCTGGGTTAGAGAATCTCACATCCCTGTAATACCCAAGAATAGATCCCTCCTTGGGAAAAAGAGTGTTGCCTAATGATTAAAGCAGCCTATTGGGGCATTCCTCACTATCCACCTTCCATTTCTCTTTATTCTTACCTAAATACCACATGCAATAATGCCTTCCCTGGGAAGCAGGAATATTAGGTGCCCAATAAACCCTGTAGCATTTTGGTGCCCCCTTGCCTGTAGGCAGGAGGTGGCTTGGTATGTTGTCCAAGCTGACCAGAAGCTGCAGGGCAGCATTAACCTGATATGAAGCAATTTGTGAGAAAATAAATAATAAAAAAAAAAAAAAAAAGAAAACAAAACAACAAAAAATCTGAGCCCAGTGTTGTACCTGGCAGGTAAATAGTGTCTGGTCATCCTGGGGGTAGCAGATAAAGTTCATAAATACCATCTTGTTACCTGAGCATAAACTGTGTTGCCATTCTGATCTTTTTTACTATAAATTCTGCAGAGCTCCACCTTCTCTTCCTTCATTATCTGTACCTGCACAGGCTTTCTCTTAACCCATCTCTGAATAATTCCCCTTGAGCCTTCTTTAATGAGACCTTGCACATACCCTGACTTCAGATTGGAAAATGAATAGAAGGCAGAGATGAGAAATATCCTCTCTCATCACAACACTGCCAATGTCCTGAGTCTATGCCACCTTTCAGAGGGAAATTCAGATAAAGCTGATGGATGTGGCCAACAGTCACTGCATGTCTAGACAATCTGAATAGTTTTCCTTATCCAAACAGGCAAGTTAGAGACACATGAAACAAAAGGCTTTGGGGTGAGCTTCTAGTCCCTTTCAGTCACTCTTCAAGTCTCACCTTAACCTCAGCTGCCTTCTCTTAGGGTATTCCTTTGGTTTTGAACCCTTAATTAATGGAAACTTTTAAGACTACACTTGGCAAAGAGGTTACCTTGCATGGCAAAAGCACCAGAGGGTGAAGTGTTTCCTAACTCCATTTCAGAGCAATTTATCTAGGAGTCACTGGCAGCCACTTTTTCAACTATGAGCAGGTTTATTTTACACCTCAGAACTACTAATATCCTTTTCCTTTGAATCTGTGTTTGCTATTTAACTCTACACACTTCTCCATTTCTTTAGTGTTCTTACATCGAAGGAATTATAACAATAATTATTAAAAATAATAATAGTTGTAATAATAATAAAAATCCAACTTCGTTTGTTTTTCTCCTCTAAGGTACCACATTGTTCCACTTGACTGGCTATAACAGACTCAACGCCTTTGAAAGTAATGGAATTACATTGCCAGCACAGTTCACTGGTCTGCCTCATTTTGGAGAATTCATCACTTTTAATGTCTCAGCCAATCTGAAGCTCAGCATCAGTTGCTAACCTGTGGGAGCTCAGCATTGCAACCCAGCAGTCTCAGTTCTCAGCTATGCCCTGAAAGAACCCAATACTCCAACTGACACAACAGACAAGGATCTGGTCTGGACTGTGTGATCTGAGGCTCTCATTAGCAGTAAAGCAGGAGGTGATATGACTCAAATCAGAGGGAAATTACTATTTTATTATTTCACTATGTGCATACTCCTGTGCAGCGTGACTCACAAGTATATTCAACATTAAGACACTTAAATGATTGTCTTACTCTGATGAGCTGTTTTGACATAGCAAGGGAGTCTCAGCACTTCACACTAATTTTGGAAAGTTCACCCCTGAAACAGTGATTTCTTCAACTGAAAGTCACCTGAGGTTCAAGAATCCATCTAATTTTCGTCCTTTTCACCAGCACAGAGCTTTCTTGGTAGTATCTGGGAGCCACTGACTTTTGTGTTATAACAATTACTGCATGGGAATGTCATCAGTCATGCTGGTAGGTGGGATGGGCCTGTGTTCAGAGCAAGCTACCCTCAGATATACCTGGGCCACCAACTTCCTAATGGATGGGTTTTTGCTACCAAAACCCTTAAACTGTTTCGTTTGGCCAACATCCACCTGTATCCTCATCTCATGAGTTGCAGCAACTCATGAGCCCTCAGATCCATGATGACTTATTGACTTCACAAGTACAAACTGTAGTAGCTCTCCACACACACAAGCAGTCGATGATTTCAAAAGCATTTGAATTTTTAACAGACACAGCACTAACACTGATCTCTCAGGCACAGAGGACTGAGAAATTCATCAGGCAGGCAGCTAGCTGGGAAATTTCCCCTGCCTCATCTAACACCATGTGCATGGGCTGGGAAAGGAGTCATATTTAGCACACCACAATTTACCTGCATGATTAACCATCGATGGTGGTTTTGGATGTCTAATCAGATTATATTGGGTTTATGTACAATTTCCTAAGCAGGCCGACTGATAGATTGATCAAGGGTAGATGGGATCTGACAGCAGAATATTATGGCAGAATTCTTCCAGTGATGGATGAGCCCACCTTGACACAAACTCCAAAGCTTCGCCTCTTAGTAATAAATCTCAGCATGAAGTCATCTGTCTCTGACCTGAAGCTCAAAATCAACGACTCAGGATACTGAAGTTTCATCGTCTTTATGAACATTTAAGTTGGCTCAATGGCATAAATACACACCTCCTGCATTAAATCTCTTTAATAGTGGCAGGCCTTATAATGTTGTTTTTATTTATATTTTTTGTTGTTGTTGTTTTATAAAAGGTAGCTGCTCATAACTGATTTTCTCACCAGCCAAGGAAATCGCTGCTAATAGATTATATTCTGCATGATGCTTAATGAGCCATGATTGGGAAAGGAGATGGGAAATGGCACTTGGGATTGATTTAGAAAGGAGTCAGTGGAGGTAATGCCACGACTCCACAAATAGCAGCAGGTTTTACGTGGTGTCATAGAATTATATAACAGGCACCTCAGGTAAAACCTTCAAAGTGCCTTGTTGGCTTGGGAACTTAACTAGCATTTTCAAAAGCTGGCTAAAGTCAGATTCTGAAAAATATTACTAGTTACTCAGAGGGATTTTTCAAAACAACAGTGTGAGTAAGTTTCAGTAGGAGTGAATAGGTTTAAAAAACAAAATGAATTTTTTCCCCCAAGCCCCCTCCCCAAAATTCCCTGCATACTCTGGGACTCTTATTTCCTTGATTTTAAACTGCATTATGCACCAAATACATGATGGTTCAATGTAGTGCGTACACCATCCAGAATTAATAATCTCATTTGCCTTTGATTTAATCCAAGGCCACTGATGATACTGTGGCCCTGTTTCTTCATGGTATTTAAGTACATATTTTTTATCAATTTAAGCAGTAGGTCAAGTTTTAGCTCTTTTTGAGACTTCAAGTGCATGAGTCCTCAGGTCATGTTTACACACACTCATAATGTAAAAATGTGAGGTTGTGCAGCAGAAGTCCTCTAAACTCCCTGTGCTTGGTAGACATCCAGGGTACCCACTGCAGCTCACTGAATTAATTGACTAATGCTTTCAGGTGACCTACTGCAGACATTTTCATCTGATGGAGCCAGGAAATGCAGTAGCTAATAGACCATTTTGGAGTATTGCAAGATCACAGCAATCCCATATTTAAGGAGGTTAATATAATACTAATTGGGGCTTGGGTGAAGAGTTCATAAGACAGATGAACCCACCTGAATTTTGAGAGTTTGAACAGCTAGATCCTTAACCCATATTCACCACTGCTTTGAGTGTTTTTGCTCTTTAACTAAGAAGGAAAAGAAATATCAGGAGATTGCTGTAATTGTCAGCTTTTTCTGACTAACCTTCTTGACTGCATCTTTTGGGTTCATGATAGCTGATAACGTACCAATGTCATGGCCAATGAGAAAAATCAACTTGTAGGACCAAATTCACCTCTTGACTGACTCGGGTAGACCTAACTGCACTCAGAGATTTTATTCCTGTTAATATCAAAGTCCAGAAACTGACAAAGCTGTATTATTGTCAACCCCTGTAGTGAGGCTGGGAAAGTAGGAATAACTGTTAAGTTAGACCTGCGTGAATAATTCATAGGGAATAATTTATTTGATGAATTGACCTCCTTCTCCACCCCCACCCCCCCGTTCATGGCCCTGTCCACAAGCAGCCTCTGATTTTCTCTCCTCCGTTGTTACTCAAATTGAAAATATCTGCTGAATAATTTCTGAGGATAATTCTTGTTCTGCAAATTTGTCCCTGAGCAGTTTGCCATGGACATTTGGTATCTGAAATCACAGTGCTAGCTAGACACACAGACCTCACGGTGTTATTCCTGTTCTTTGCATAAAGGGGACATATATTCAGAACTCTTTTCCACTCTGTCTATTGGTAGTTACAAGTCCTTTAATGTAGTGCTAAGCTCTGCAAGGTGTGTATGTGATTATAAGGTCCCACTTTTGATTTGTGTGAGGAAAAAAAAAAAAAAAAAATTAAAAAAAACAACAAACCAACAAAAAACCCCATGCTTTCCTTCAGGGATTTTCTTATAACCCTTTATGTGCCTTCCAGTGAAATCCATTAGCTGCCCCAGGAGACCTCAGAAAACTCGTGAGTGAAGGGGAACAAATTCACAGTTGAACAGCAAATACTTAGGCACCGCCTATGTAATTGTCCATCAGGTTCCTGCAAGTGGGAACCCTTCTGACCCAGCCCCAACCCCTGCAAACATGGAGGGACAACAAGCTCAGGGGACGAGCACAATCTGCAGGAAAAGTACTGGCCACCCTCCCCAGCTCCCATCACCCCTGCCAGGAGGGCCACATATGCACCTTCACCCCACCTATACATCTCCCATTCCAGTTTCTGAAGGATTCAGTGCTGATCTGCTCCTCAATTCCCTTTGAAGCCCTGTTGTTTGTGTACTTGTTCCACTTATTAGGGTCTGCACTCACGTAAAATGACTACAAGACTGCACATCAACTTTCAGAATCGGGGGGTGGGGGGAAGGAGGTGGGAGGCAGCAAGACAGAGTTAAAAGTTTCAGCCATAAAAGCTTTTGACACATCTTTCTGTCTCTTTCTGTCCATGTAATCAATCTTCTAAGTTTCCAGGAGCAGCTGAGATTTTTAAAAACAGCTGTAATCTGTGGTCATTGATGGTGGAGCAGATTGTTTGCCAAACTATTACCATAACTGTCAACCGAAATCAGAAAAATAATCTCATTGTGCTGGACAGATGCCTTTCCTGCATTATTGATATAGTCACTCCAGAGTAATAGAGAAATATAAAGCATTGTTCTATTTACAAAAGGAGATTGGCCAAGTCCTTGAGAGTGAGCAGGAGGGACAGGCACTTAAAGGAAGTGAGATATAGTCAACTCAGTAAAAGTTATGTGTCAGGGTCATGTGGCCTCCATAGTCAGCAGTAGAATCTTAGTTTTCAATAGCTTTTCCTCTCCTTTCTCACTTTCAGATTTAGCTCCAGAGCTTAATCTCTGACTAAATGAGCTTTCCAGCGTTTAAACGCAACACCACAGAATTTACCCAGCATTTTCCCCTCTCCACCTCCCCTCTGCCAGCCTGACAACCCCAAATGTATCTCTGGTATTGCTGCACTTCCAGACTACGCAAAACCACTGCACCTTCACCATGCTGCTCTCCACAGAGAGGATAAATCAGGTCAGCACTGCCTGGTATAATACAATACAGGAGAATTTTGTTTGCTCGCCATCAAGATACCTCTGAAAGCACTTTGCAAAGCAATGTACTAAATATGAGCATTGCAGCAAATCTTTAAGGCAGATGGAGCAGCCAGCCTGCATTTAGCCATTGCGCCCACAGAGTCTTTTGCTGTTACAAATGTTTGTATATAGAGAGGAGCCCAATTTTACATGGGAATCTGCTACACTGAACCGATAACCCCAAGTCCCCCATTTATAGCACAAATGAATAAATATCTATATAGTGAGAGGACTGAAAGTGGGACTGGAGCTTCTATTTTCATTTGAAGACCATGCAGGGGTCAGGCACAGTGAAAGTACCGTGATCAGCTGAGGACAGGCTCTGGGAGATACATGGACTCCCGTCCTTTATTTTTTTTTAAGGTTTTTTTAATTTTAAAATTGCCTCATTTCATTGCATGGAAAAGTTTCTTTTCTCATCAGCATTTTGAAAACACAATATTGGAAGGTTTTTTTTGGAGCACGAATTATCTATAGAAGTACCCCTCCATTTAACTTGCAAAGAGAAATTAGCTTTTACAAAATTACAGCAGTTTTTTAGCTTATTCTTGTTCAAAAGCAAATATATGAGATGCTAGCCTCATTTGGTAACAACAAAAGTACTTTTCGGCAGATTAATGTTTTGAAGCAACACATGGCTTTTTTCTTTCTTTCTTGAGACAAAAACATACAGATGTAATCTTTGTCTCAGTAGAAAAAAGATGGAAATAAAATCAGTTCATCAAATTTGATGTAATAAGAATTATTGTCATACTATAAAAATAATTTAACTAACAAGGACAAAATTGCTTTTAACCCAGTTTTTAGTGAAACACCTGCAAAAGAGCCACTCTAGTGAAGCAAATGGATCCTCTGGTCTAAAGTGTGAAAATCAGCAGAACATGAAAAAAAGCAGGGCTAATTGAAGGACAAATTCTTCCTGGGTGACCACCAGTCAATCAATACCTTGGACCCATCATGCTGACTGTAAAACATTTGTAGCTTTCAAATAAGAACAAATTATTGTGAGGAAAATGCCTGACTGCCTTCATGCAGAAGGACAAATGGTCTGTGGTCAGGAAATGAATGCATAAAGTGTCCTTGACACTGCATTTGTCTTGACACACGCTCTTCTGCTCTGAAGTTGTTACACTCTGGTTACCAAGATGTTCTGAATCCATTAGCGCATGTTGTGGACAAGAGGTTTGACCCAATCCCTTGCCACATTACACCAACTCACACCTATCTCCAGCATGCGTGAGCACACACACACAAGCAGAAGCCAAGCCCAATCACATTTTTAATTGAAAAGCATAAATTTGGCCTGCTAAATCTATTAACGATTGGTTTTAATTAGGAACCCAGCTGCTTCCTGAGATTCTGCAGTCTGGGTTTCAGAACTTTAGCCATACTGAAAATGAGTCTCAAGTGAGTTGCTTCGAGTCTTTCAGCTCAGCACTTTTACAGACTTGTTGGAAGGGAGATGTTTTGAAAAGTTTCCACAGTGTGCCCATCACCCCTCCTCTTGGTCCTTGGGTGATACTGACTCAGAGAGGGTAAAACTAGACCTCTGAGTGCTTCTCAAATCCAGATGAAGTTTGCCTCTCCTTGCAGGGAGTAGTTTTCAGAGACTCAGATAGGACTAAATGAAAAGATGCTTTCTGCTGCCCCAAAACATCCCTTCCCTAATGCAGGGAGTGCAATTAACCAGACTTCCCAGTATGCAATATCACTACTATTTTCCTTTACCAAGTACCAGGATGAAACTTGTCAGATTTATAGGCTCTGTATGGGGACTTGGAAAAGACAGGCAGGAAAATTCACCTTTACTTGGAACATTTATTTAATTAGATCGCACACTAATGAACTTCTGGCCGCTTGGGCATTTACTCTTTCTAGGTTGCATTGCCACTATCAGCCAGAGTAGAAGCACTGGTTTTTGGCTGATCCTTTTGTGGACCTGTGACAACTTACAAAACCTTTTCAAGTCTGGGGTCAAACTACTTTGCCAGCCTCTCCTTTTCTTCCTGGAGGTGGGAGCCTGTGCCACTCAGGGAGTATTTTTTTTTTTTTTTTGCACTTGCAGATGAAGCTCAGTGGGAAAATGGAAAGGATTTGTCACTTGTGCATTTACATCTACAGAAGGCATCAGCCTTTCCCTAAAATTAACTTAGCTGTCAAAAAAACACACTACGTCAGTGACACTGCATGGTCACTAAGAGCAAGGTGTCCTCCCAAGGAGCCAGGCAGAACCCACACAGCTAAAGCTTCTTCAAATACTACTTCATTTTTCATTAATGTTTCATTGATCATATGTCTACTCTTCCTCCGTGACCCAGACAATATCTTAACAGCCATTGTCGGGGTGGAAATGGCAGTCATGAGGTTAAATGAGCTATGTATATATCTTCTTCCACCTTCATAGTTTTCTCTTGGCTTTTCTGCCTTACTTGCTTTTGGTTTTTTTTCATAAGAAATCTCCTTCATATGAAGCTATCTTTTATATTGCCACATTTTTTTCTTTTTTTCTCTCAAACAATTCCAGTTTCAGAGACGGGTACCCACATAACTACCTATGACTCCAGCCCATAGAAAACCTCCAAAAGAAGGAAGGAAAACAATGTAAAGAGAGGTAGCAATGCTTGTCATCAGAACACAGGAGCACTGGTTTCAACTGTATCCACCATTCCTCAACAGTCCAAGGCTGGCTTTGCTCTCATCTGGATGCCCAGGATGATTTCTCAGTATCACCCCGTAAGTGGAGAGGAATTAGCAGTATAATGGCCTTTTTCCATCAAACCAAGAGAAGAAAGCCAGAACAGGTTATATCTTTCTCTTCAGTTTTGATTTAGCTACACAGAAAAACTTTTCAAATAACTAAACTCCTTACCACATTAGTTTATTTTCTCAATCAAGCTTTGATGCACTGACAATAAACACATCAGCAAAAACTCTTGGACATGCTCACTAATAATAAACAGAAAAGTAAGCTCTCACCAGAGTTGGTCAGAAAATAGGAAATGTTTTCTAAAATAAATAAATAAATTGTTGATAAAGTATAAAACACAGGCTTCAAATATTTTCATATGTACTCTCTTCATTTCATCAAAGGAGAAATCCAGCCCCCTCCAACAGAGAGGAGACCTCTCAAAGTGCAAAGTTCCTCACATATAACAAGTTCATGAAGACAGTCAGTCCTTGGACTTTGCAGAGTTTCCTTGACCAGATCTAAGGGCACAGATTTAATGTCTCTCAGATACACTTTTTTTTTTATGAGGGTTTGTTTTTTTTTTCATGGAATTGCATGAAATTCAGGCTACATTAATTTTCTCTAGTTTGCACACAGGAAAATGGAATCTTGAAATCTAAACATTAACTGAGAAAATCACCAGAAATCCTCCACTGCCAACTAATTTTTTTGCTATACAACCTCATTATATTCACACCAATCTTAAGCTTTGGGGTAGAAGGGTATATGTTATGAGTTTTACACACTTTGTAGAAATCTGAATTCTATATCTGTCTTTATGACTTAATTTTTCAAAGTCCAGGCTAAAGTTTTCCTAATGTAGGGTTTTAAAAAAAAATTTGGAATTTCAAATTCTTAATGAAGTAACAAAGAAAAAAAAAATAAAAGATTCAGCAATGATGCCATTATCTCCTGTAATTTTTATAACTTTTTAATCTTTAAACCAGAGTATTTTGCAAATGGTAAAAACAAATGCTGACTTCACCAGCTCTGGAGCAACCCCAGTGAAGCTGAATGACAACTGTCTCTTTAGACTCCAACTTCCAGCTTTTGCTTCCAAAGCCAGTATTAATTATCTGGGTGATGCAAGCCCTCCCTCCTTATGACACTGCATAATTTTTGTACCTCTGCCATACCCTAACAACCCAGATGCTCACTTCTGCAGTTGCTGCTGAAGAAACTTTGTACCCCTTTGTACCCAGCAATTTTGAAACAGGACTGAGGAAAAAAGGGCATCTCAAGAACCTGTTAGGTCTTGGGTTCCAAAAGAAACAACATCTGATTTGCAGCATGGATAATTAAATGTAAAGCCTTCCCAAGTTTTATTATGCAGGGAGGGAAAGGTTTTGGACAGAGAAAGTTTTCACATGCATCAAAGCTGAGAAGTTTCCTAGTGACTTGCAGCTGGCTGAAAGCTCCTTTGCACAGGCATCAACCCATAGCTGTGGGTGCCTACCTTATAGCAAGGGAGAAAGGGAGTGCCCTCCTCACCTATTTAGTCCTGTTCAGCTGAGTGATTCCCTCCTGATAACACTTCACTTTCTCTCCTCCTCCCAAAGGGCTGCTCAGCCCACATTATCTTAAGTCTTTTTTGTCTTGTTTACCAAGTCTTCAGTCTACTCACTCAGGGTTAAGAACCCTCAACTCAGGTATGATCCTCCACCACGTGCTTTGGCTCCAGGGTTGACTCAAAAGTAGAAGAGTCCTTAAGCCTCAACAAGCAGATTGAAAACTCAGTAAACAAGCTGGAGAAGAGAAACTCAAGAAGTCCAAGTATCCAGCCACACTGGCATGAAAAGTACTTTATATAATACATATTTACAAAGAGGATTTCAGTGACTTTGTGATGATTTACAGGATGTATAGTTTGTATTTTTTTAATTCTCCTCCCCCCCTGCCCCAACTCTTAGCAGTCAAAGCTGGGTTTATTATGGATCCATTTGTCCATGCTTAGCTCAATAATCTTCTCACTTAAATACTGAGAAGCAGCATACAGAATTGTTTTTTTTTCTCAAAAAGAACAAATGCCAAAGAAATTTAAGTAAATTATTTTTAAAAATGTGTTTCTGCAACCTCACAATATAAATGTTCTGGAGGTATATTGGATATAAACTTACATAATCTTGGGTATATTTAAAAGTTTCCATGGAAACCATTTCTTTGTCAAAAGAACAACACTGCTCTGGGCTATCTGTAACCCACACCTAGCAATGTCCAGCTCACGTATGGGGACCCAGAGGTGACTCTGATGTAATCAAAGGAATGATCTTGGCTGTTTTTGATTTCTTAACCAGTCCATAAGATGCAAAGTAACATTCTTTCCTTATCCATACATGGATAAAATAATAGTGAAACAGTTGAGGTTAATATGACCCCTGGAAACTTCCACATGTCACCCACCTGCCTTCCCTTGCTGGGACCCTTCTGGTTATGCTCAGTGTTTCTGCAAGAGGGAATGGGCATGCAAGGTCTCCGTTCTCCTTAAGCAAGGATATTTGTTCTGCATGACGCAGGTTTTCCCTCCAGAATAAGCTGCTCTTCTAATAAATGCTGCTTTGACAGCAGTGTTGCAGCTTGCCAGGAGCTGCTCCCAATGCAGTGTGCTTGTCTGTGCATCTGCAAAGGCGTCTGCAAAGTTGCAGCCCTAATTCTCACATCATTTCCTAGTCCTCAATTTTATGCAATTTTTCAAGGCATAAGGGGAGGGGGAAAGGAGAAAAAAAGTCTGGTCTGACCTTCCTACTGCCTCTGGAAAAACTACAGGCTACAGGAGCTGTAAACTGTAGCTGGGTTTCTAGCTGACAGCTGCTGGGAGTCAACAGCAGCCCATCTTATCCACTTCAGAAATGAGCCCTGGCTGATTGGACAAATATTTCCTATTTACCAGCGTCTCCCCCCCCTCCTGGATAATTCTAGGGTTAATCCACCGCACCACCTCCTCAGTCCAGCCCCGTGATATTGACACTTAAGAAACACAGAGCTGTTTATATTTCATTGGAGAGCTCATACTATCAATTTTCACATTAGTGAGTCCAGCTATTGCTCTCTTCTATCGGGATCTATTGAGTGGTGGCAGTAGAGATATCCGCTGTAGTGAAGGAAAAAAAAATACTTAGCTGTCTGATGAAATGTTTTAAATGCATAGGGTTCACCTTGGGGTTGGCTGCTGCTCAGATTTTATCCATTAATAACACGCAGGGCTGCCACACTACTCTCCAGGGCTGATAGGAAAAATAGTACCACTTACAGATCCCCTGGTTTGCCTCGGGGAGAGTGCACCAAATGCAGCACATATCATACATTTCGGGGCTGAAATTTACTCCACAAGAAGGAAAAAAACCCCCAAACATTCTTTATATTAAAAAACAAAACCCAACCCTATTCCTGAAACACAGACAAAGGGAAGTTGCCATGTAACCCAGTAGTTTCAGACCTCAAGTGCTTTGCTTATGCTCTGAAATGCCTCTGGGCAAAACAGGGGTAAGATTTCAGTGTAAAGGGCCTTTTTTAGCTTACTGCTCTGCAAGTTGACATTTCACCCGTCAGGGAGAAGAATCTGAATTGTTATATGGAGCCAAGCACGAAAGAGTAGACTCGTGGTCAGCCATCATCTTTCCAGCAAGAGTCTTATTTATTTATATTTTCTTTTTTTTTTTTTCTTCCCCTACCCTTGAAACAATTCACAGGAAAATGATCATCAGAATGAGAATTGTTAGCTGATTAGATTATTGTCGGCGTTCAGTACAAGAACATAGCCAAGTGCTCAAGGGTAAGTAAGCATTATTTTCATCTGGTGATGAGGCTAAGAAAGGATTCTGCACCCAATTCCCTGTACATTAATGATCCTGGAGATATTTGGGTTGGGTTGCATTGTTTTCCTCACTCTCTTTCAAAGTAAGCCACAGAGTTCTTTGCTGCCAGGAAGTGTTATTTAAGAATATGAGTTTCTTTTGTAAAGGGAAGGGCATAATTAGATGTTAAGAGCTGATTATTGTATTGTTCTCCACAGAGATTTGCAAAAGGAACTGCATTTGAAGAAAGAAGGGAAAGTATGTATTGTGCTTGGAAAGTGAGAGGTATCTGGCTTAAGTATCCTTTGTCTCCATAGCTGAAAACTTTTTACAAGTGATGAGAAGTAATCCAACTTTCCACATTTGCTGCAAGCAGCCCATTGAGATAAAATATATGCTGCGGGAAGAGGGCACAAGAGCCCCCACCTCAAAGACCAGAAAACTCTCCCCTCCCCTTTCCTCAGGTAGGAATCACTTCCAACAGAAAACCATGATTTAAAAACAAACCAACAACTTTTTTTTTTTTTTTCTAGAGGAGCTTTTTGAAACAAGTTGAACCTGTGCCTGCACATTGCTGGTTTCTGCTGCTCCAGCCCCAGGGAGCTGTAGTACCTCATGCTTCCTCCTTTAGGCACTCAGAGAAGCAAGATGTTTCTACCATGAAACTCTCAGATAAACATTTGATATAATAAATATTATATTTATGAATAATAAATAATAATTTACAATAACATACAATAAATACAATAAAACCAATAAATCCTTCTGAGTGGACAAGGCCCCATCTAACTCCTCCAAACGCTGTAATACAAACACTTAATGTAAAATACACTGTAAGCATTTATGTTGCACCCAGAAGAGACCAAAACTACAGGTAGATATCCACTAAGAACTTCTCAACCTACAGAGAATATATGCTCTCTAGTTGCCATCTCTCCCCCAAAAAATTTAAAAATCAAGCTGACCATCCTTGTGCTTTTCTCTGGAGGCTCCTGGCACAGTCTCTAGCAGATTGGTCAGTGAGGGAACACAAACCTTCAGCTGCTACTGACCTCCATTGGATTTTAAACAGTGGCAGCTGTGAAAGGCTGCCCAACTGTTTGCTGTTTGAAGCATTCACTCATTCACTTTTTTCTCTTAGAAAGTGAGAAGTGCCTTCATACTTCCTGAAACCACAAAGACATAACCTCCTCAGTCTTCATTATGTATCTCATAGAAGATGGGCTTAATCTAAAATATACTTTTACAGCTCATGTTCCTACTAGAGAAAAAAACCCCCAGTGAGGTGCTGTGCTTTCAAGGCTATTGTGATGACCCAGCCACCCATCAGAACTTCAGTCCTTTGCTGACTTGTTTTGACTCTACTTATGGAGTCTCTACAAGCTGTGAAGATCTAGGAAATGCTGCAGCTCCCAATTAGTACAGCAAATGGGCTAGTTTTTAGCAATTCCCAAGGATTTTGCTCTCTCTTTCTAGGAAAGACAATAAAGAAACTAGAATTAAATGTTACAGCCTGATCACTGTGTCCTCACCATTTTTCAAGAGTCCTCAAAGTATAAAGATTTTCAGGCCCATTTGAAATTTCCTTTAGTAATTTTTTTTCCTATTTTTCCTATATCAGTTTACTCCAAAACCTCACAGATGTCATACTAAAAAAAGTTCCAGTCCTCAAAAGAGCAGACTGTATAAAAGAGGAACAATACCTCAATCTCCTCAATCTATTTGCTGTTGCTACATATAAACCATACTTGGTAGCACCTAAACATCTGCAGCTAAGCTACATATATGAACACAAGGAGGGAAGTCATAAGACCATCTCAGCCTTCCTGACCTCAGACAAAATAATTCTCATAGCCCAGAGTCATCCTTTTATAGCCCTTTTCCCTGCCCCTGTTTTTCTCCATCAGACCACAGTTTCACCTGGAGAAAATTAAAAACAAAAATCATTTAAAAAATTAACCCCTTACATACAAGAAGTAAGTTTCACATGTTAATGTGTTTTGTAATAAATGGACTTCTTCATGGCCAGGCATGTTCTGGGAACCAAAGCCTGAGTTGAAGCCACCCCTGATTTAGAGACAGATGCCACAGTCCATTTTTTAATCTGCAGTAACAGTCTTTAGCTGTATCACAATTAACACACTCCATGTGCCAAACTGTAACGAACTTGCCTGTTCTCCCTGGACCTGCTTCCAGTCTGAGGTGAGAACTAATGAATTGTCGGGGCCACAGGAGGAAGACAAGGACGTGGAAGCAGAGGGGAAAGAATAAGAGTGCAAACATCTGCGTGTAGAGGACAAAGCTCCTCTCTCTCAGGTTATGTGGACACTTTGTAAGGAATTGGCAACTGACCCACCCCTTTCCTTGCAATCACTCTGCTTCGGACTGAGCCCAAATGCAGTTTGTACAAGAGTTTGTTTGAACACATCCCTTCAGTTTATTGTTGTGGTTTGGGTTGGGTTTCTTTTTTTTTTTCTTTTCCTTCTATGCATCTTCATCCTTCATGGTTGATTTAGATTATGATGTAAACTAACTGAACATGACACAGCTGCTCTCTTCAATAACTAAGGAGATGCCGGCTGCCACTCACCCTGGCGCTTTGGTGATTCACAGCAGGGCCTGTTGGGCTTATGGGGGCCCTCTTTTTTGGCATCTGTCTATACCCTCCTCATGCAGTTTGCTGAAACAAAACCAATGATGTTAGCAGCATATGGGCAGCCAGAATAGGGGTCATTTACCTTATTTGCCAACAAAGTAAAGGACAAGGCCCAGTGGAACAGCAATATATTGAGAAGAGCTGGCAGCACAGCAGCAGAAGAGGAAACCGCAGGCAGGAAGGATCCCAGGAGTCACCTCTGCCCATACGTCCCTTTCCCATGAAATCTTTCTGAGGTTTGTACGGACTATTTGATTCTAAGCTTTGTGAATTTTGATCAGTTGAGCTGCCTCTGCCAAACCCAACTCATCTGGCTGAGGTGGACACCCCACCTCAGATGCAAAGGCTGACTCCAAACCTTGCTGAAAGCTGAGAAAGATTTTGTTGACAATCAAATTCGTGTAACAGCTAACAGAAAATAAATCATTTCCATCTGCATGCACTTGGACTAATAAAGGCTTGGTCTGAAACTGGTGAAGCCAAAAACCTGTCAGGGATCTGATCTAATTGTATATCTAACCTGACCAGAAGTAAGAATAATTGGAAACCTCTCAAGTAGATTGTTCTTCTTAACTTATTGGGACAAGCCACACACCAACAGCTTGCACAGTCTGACTTCTGCAAACAAAAGCAGTCTGGATAATTTTGGAGAAGACACTGAGATTTCAGACTTCCAGATTAGCCTTTTCTGTTCATTGCCAGAAAAAAAAAAATAAATTAGGCACTTATTTCTTCTGACTAGTAAGTACCTCTAGGCATAAGGTTACAGTGCTGGGCATGTTTTAACATACAGGCTTTGCTGAAACAGAGAACTTGATGAAGGTGTTTAGAGGAGAAAAATAACTCTAAATAGAATGATGTCTGTGGAAGCCAGGAATGACAAATCTACTGGGATATGAAAACATATGTATATGGCATTGTGAATTTAAAAGGTGCCACACATAGAAGACATAGTTCAAGTATTTACTATGACTCAGATTCATGAAAAATGTTCCTCTCTCTGGTAGCAATTTTTGTCTGCAAAATTAAACTCACTTGTGTGTGTTCTCATAATAGGCAACTGTTCTCCAAAATTACTACCTCTCCTGTATCTCTTCAGTGCTTCTCGAAGTTTCCATCCTCTTTCCAAAGCATCTCTTCTAGTATCTGAGAACATAAATATTTTATAAAACCTTTAACTTGGGGTGTTTACACTTTGCTAAAATTGTCTGGGAATTATAGGCTCAGAAATTATTTCTGCTTGATAATGTTACTAAAATCTTTACATCTTAAAAATGATTTTGCTTTCTTGTGAGTATTTAAAAGAATAATGTTAAAAGTGGAGAAATCTTGCACAAGTTTATTTATATATAATCCCCTAAAAAATTATAATCAGACTTTTTAGTATGTCGTCAATTATATTGCATTGCCTTCCATAAAAATGCGTGTCTCAGTCTATGACTATGTGGCTGTATCTTTAATTGAGTAAAAGGTTAAGCAAATACCTTGAGTGTGTTAAAAAAAACCCAAGCAGAATTGTATCTATGTAGGAAAAGTTAAAATGCTGTCAATAAGAGAGCTGGTTTGTTGGTTTTTTTTTTTTCCCCTTACAGTTGAAAGCTCCACTTTCTAACTTAGATGCATAAAGAATTTTTTTTTTCTTTTTTTTTTTTTTTTTCCTGTCAGCTTCAGTGCAGAGAAACATTAAAATTCATCTCACCCCAAACCTTTGTCGGGAAAAAAAGATGTTAAATATCAGCAAATGGATCTGATAAGCTGCAGACTATTTCTGCTGTCAGAGAATGACTGTAGGACAAAAACACATGTTCAGGATTTGACATCCCTTGGCATCTTGTAAATAGCCTGCATGAATCCACACCTAAAAACTGCCAACACAAGCAAAATTGTGCCCAAGTTTCTTGTAAGTTAAGCAAGCAAAGCAGAGACATGAAACGTGGTTGGATTGAATATAGAAACCTAAAGACCCCCAAAACTGACCTTGAGATCATTTCAGCAAAAGATCTTCTCTGCACTTTTGCAGCACCAGACCTGATTTTAGGAAGCGCTCAGTGTACGCGCTCGTGAGCGTGCAGGGCTGTGGAACAAACACTGCATTAGGGAAAATACCCAACAGCTTCCCACAGAAGAGGGATAAGAAAAAAAAGAACTGCTGAGTAATACAAAATAGACCCTTCTGGGTTTTTTAAAAGGTTTCATTCCTTAGAAGAAATGTGAAGTAATCCCTTGGCCTGGATTTCTAACACTTCAACTCCTCCCCTTCAGTGAAAGAAAACACTTTTTTTTGGTGTGGTTTGTGATTCAAAGGAGATCTCTTCACTGTCTGGGTGACAGATTTATTTTTTTTCTGCTTTATTTTTCCCCCTTTTTCTGTAAAAAAAAATGGTAAAAGCAAGGGAAAAGGGATATTTAGAAAGAGGGGGAGGGGATCTTTGTCAAAACCCCATTTCTTCCGATATAGTGATACAGCATCAATGTTTGTGCCACAGATGCAGGCATAGGTGACTTCCTTTCTTTTACCCAATCCCTTACTTTTTTTCTTTGTAAATCACTAGATGTTTTACGGAGATGTTGGTCTTCCTTTCTTGGATTCAGGTTTGCCCACTGCCCAGCAATAGTATATCAAAGCTTCTGGACCCAGCTGAGCAAATTGCTTTTTCTTGAAAGCCTGGGGATTGTCTCAGCATTTGAGGGGTCAGTATTTTAGGGACTATCATGGTACTGGTGATGGTATCTGCAGAGAATTAAATCCACACTGTGGTGTGAGATGTCAGCCATGGTTATCTGAGTCACCTAACAAGGAGCACTTTCCAAACATTCCCTGGTTGATTCCAATTTTCAGGTCTCATTTATCAACATGTCTGTTTTCCATGCTGGATTTAGTCTAGAGTTCAGGGCATAAAAGGACCAGGAAGCTGGTCCCACCATCAGCGTGTCTGGGGCAGTGGGGCAAACACACATGGACACCAGGCTTCTTCCAACCTGAAAAGTGAAAAGGGAAATGGGATGGGGTCTGTGGAGCTGAGAAAGGTTACCGAGCAGTCAAGTGCTGTGTGCCAGGACATGGTTGGGCTGGGATCAGGAAGATGATTCTCTCCAAAGGACGTGGAACAGTTGGCAACATGCCTCCTCCCCTCCTCTTCCTCTGAAGCACTCCTGGAGTCAGGATGCTGGCTTTAATGACTCAGTAGTCTGCTTAGCTGTGACAGATCTTGTATTTCAGGAGAGAATCAATATAAACATTTTCTTTTGTCTTTCCCTTTTTTTTTTTTAATTTACCTATTGTAGTGCCTCTCTTTTCACTGTCTGCTGTCTGTCCCCAGCGTCAAAGGAAACTGTGATCCATAATTCCCGGTGTTGCCCTGCCTGCTATAAAACTGCTCAGTGTGAAACGTAATATGCAAAAACTTCTTTTTTTTTCTTTCTTTTTTTTTTCCTTTTTTTTTTTTTTTTTTTTTCCTTTTTGGCAGGCTCTGGAAAAGGCCTGTTTCCTGGCAGGAGAAAAAGCCAGCCTTGGCTTCAAGCAGCCACTGACAATTCCCAGCATATGGTAAGAGAGGGAGCTTCCGCCTGCCCCATCAGGTAAGTGCCATCTTCCTTACTACAGCAATGATCGATGTCACGCTTGGAGAGCGCTGGCTACTGGGAGAGGAGCCAAGCGGCCAACTGGCCATTACAAGGGAACAGGTCAGGATGGACAAGGCCTCTGGGTGAGGAAGGCATGCTAGCATAAGCATGCAACCAGGAAATGTGGTGTCTTAATGCACTGTCATGTGCTTTGGCTTTTTGGCTCCACAATCGAGTTTGTAAGGCTTATTTTGCTTATACTAACACTTGGGTTTAAGTGCTTTTGAAAGGTGAATTGGAGCTTTTTGCAGACGTCTTTCAGCATATAGAATGTTGCTTGTGTACCATTCCCTCTCTTCTTTACTTTTTCTGCCCCCCTTTATGGTCTAGCATTTCTTCATGCTATTTTTAGCTTTCCCTCTATGCCTAGAAGATGACTTGATCTCATATCCTTTCTAGCTTTGCTCATTGACTCACTGTTACTCTGGAGCAGTCCACCACAGAGGCAAGCACCAAGGCAGTTTCCTTAGAGTAGCCCCAAATTTTGTTCTATTTAGTCCTGGGGAATGATTCAGCCCCAGTCTGGCCTCAGGACCTCCATCCCCAACATCATCTTGCACAGTACTCCACAGCTTCACATGGAGGTTTGGAAACTTTAGAGCTGCAGAATGAGTACTGCATGTGGCTGCAATGTGTCTGGCAGGGGTACAAGGTCACACCCTCCCCAGAGGGTCCACGGGGCATGGGACAAGACAAAGAGCAGACTTCAGCCCCTTTAGAATTTCCATGAGGTGGGGTCTGTCTCTGCCTCTGTAAGGCAGGTCTGCTCCTCAGCCTCCCAGTGCAGATAAGCACCTTCAAAGCCCCACTGAGACATTAAGACCAGGTCTTCAGCTGTAAATCAAAGCAGCTCCATAACACTTTTTCCTCTCACCTGAGCCCTGACCTAGAGGGACCACATCTAGTGGAAAAAGGGTAATTCATTCTCCATGCTCACTCAATCCATAGACCCTCGGCCAAGGATGCTGATTATTGCTAACAAGGGTGCTGTTTTTTATCATACTGGCAGGGATAAGAGAGCCCTAACTCATTTCACATAGAGCCCTGAATAGCCATTGACTGGTAGAAAGTTTTGGTGAGGACCAAATTGAGCTGTTCTCCATTTATCCTAATGAGGACTGTGCACTTTGCAGCTCATTCTCCAACACAGAAATAAACTGTCAGTGGCTTCTCTTCTGGCACAGATTGATCTAATACAACTGCTTCAACGCACTCTGCTTGTGCAGACCATTCCAGTGCACATTACTGTCATTTCCGATGCCCTAAAAGCTGCTGCCTTCTCCCTCCCATGCTTTTAAATGCCTTAAATGCTCTTAAAAACTATGGTGACACTTTTACGGGTGATGGGGCAAGGGTCACAAGCTGAATCTTTGCATGCCAAGAGATGCAAACAACAGATTCCCATCTCTAAGAGGGAAGCAGGACCTGATTTCCTTTGTCAGTAGGTTCCTTGTCAATGCCTCACAATTGTAGATATACAAAAAGGTGCAATTTATCTTAAATTATATTGTTTTCTGACTGCCATATTAATAGGAAAAAGGATAGCCCAGGCAACAACAACTCTGCCTGCCATAAGAAATCAAGCTGCAATAGGAAGTGTAATATAGGGTGTTACTTTCTAGAATCTATTGTGAAGCAGTGGGCTGAGTCACAACTTTGCCAGTCAGTGCCTCAGTGCCAGTAGTGACCAGAAGTACTACAGTGTCGTAAATGAGTAGAGCCATGCCCATAAATTTCACCTGAACTATGTGGTAGCAATGGGCACTGGGGATGTCTGTGGACAGCTGATCAGTAAAAAAAAAGCAAACAACCAAATATAACTCATTTACAAATGCCTGCATTCATGGTGAACAGGTTTTGCGCCCCAGCACTTGAGATATATGGTTGTTCCACCCACAGAGGTATTTTAACGTGTTGATCAAAAACCAGAATATTAGTCTCAAAGGAAATGCTTCAATTTGGTGACTGCTTTAATCCCCCAAATCTGGCTAAAACGTCTGTTCTAGAAAGGCTACAGAATGCTATTAATTTATTCTTTTCAGAATTTTTAAAAGTGAGTTACAAGTGTAAGGTCTTTCATTTTTGTATTATTTGTTTTATCTTTATGATACACAAGATAAAATGTTCTCTAGCATGACAAGCAGCACATACTTCTGTCTAGAAAAGCAGGAAAGCTACTATAATGATGCTAAGTAATCCTTTTAGCTTTGAAGTAAACTAAATAAGAGAAATATTTCCAGAATTACATTTTAAATGTACTGCTAATACTATTGGCACAACATGAAACATTTACTAGTAAAATGAAGAAAACAGGGTCAGTATTTAAATAAAAAAACCTCCATCCCATCATGTTTCTACAGAAAATGTCCACTTCAGTTTAATTAACTACAGCTCCCGAGCATCAGTGAATGGATTTTCATGTTCAACAAGTTTAGTGGAGTTCAGCAAGACTGATTATTTCTTTTGAATAGTCATGCTTAAAGAATATTCCTGCCCATCATACGGTGCTCATTACTGCTTGGTTTCAAAAGTCTGTCATCCACACAGGGAACAGGAATGATTCCATATGACTTAGGTGACAAATCATAAAACATAAAAAATGAATAGCTAACAGCTGTTGGGACTTTTCCTGCTGAAAACAGTTTCCCTCAAGTTAATATTTCCTCATGCTCCTAATTTTCCAGAAATGGCAATCCAGATGTTCCAGCTGCAGAGTACAGGTATCTCCAATGCAACCAGAATCTATGGAGAAATCACCAAAGGGCTTCTCTGCTTTCCTCTTATTCTTTTTTTTTTTCTTTTCTTTCCAGTTTTGTTTTGTGTTTTTTATTATTTATTTTTTCTTTTCCTCAGCAGGAGTAAAACTTGAGCATGGCCAGGTGTTTTCACTTCAGAGGCTCCAATGGCAACAACAACTTCAGTGCTTGGAAGCTAACAAATTTGTTGTGTCACAATTGATAATCAACTCTAGTAAAAGAATGTCCAAATCAATTGAGCTTTAGCAAGGGCAAACTGACTGGACACAGCCAGGCTCCCAGCAAAAGTAGGCCAAGCTTGATAAATTTGCCCTTATTATAGCTATTGATGTTTAAATTTCTTCAGGGATGTTGTTACATGGGTGCCTAGTGGTGACAGAGGTACGATGACCTCCTTCGATCCTTAATCTACACCTGTTAGTTGGCTCCCTAGTTGCTTGTGAGTATACTCAAGCTTAAAGGTTAACAAAAGAAAAACAGGCCAAGTTTACGCGACTGCAGCAACGGATCAATGCAGAGTAAATAACCTTCTCTGTCTTATTTCCCCAAGCATTATTGATCCGAGTTCTTTGTTCTTTGTCATGTTTCTGTCTTCTAATCCCAGGGGACACTAAACGATCGGCTCATATTGGACATGTTAACTGGCACATTATGACAGCTACCATTTTGTCACTCAATGTGGTGCTATATATAAAGAACCCTCAGTTCAGGGGTTTCTAAGCTGCTCTCTCTGAAACAAGCCTCAGATACTTTGCTTTTTTCTTTTGGCTTCCTTTGTTTGCTCACCCCTGCCCCTTAGGTATTTTATCTAGACATCTGTAATAATGCTAAAGGTTTTTTTTATTTTATTATTATTATTAATTGTCACTCCTAAAGTTTCTCCATCCTTAAAGATGGACAATAACCCAACAGTTAAAAATAATAGACACTTTCACAGCATTCAGTGCACGGCAGGAGTTTCAGGCAGCAGCAAATGCTGGTATCAATTCCGACCTGTCGGGGCTTGTTGTTTTTTATTTAGGAACAGGAGCCCTTTCCTTTCATTATCAAGGTTACATTTAAAGGATATTGTGCTTTCCTAAGTGTTCTCAATGGATTTCTATGGGATATTACAGATATCACTCTATCCATACTGAGCCCAAGCTCTGTCTTTCAACTGCATGGATGTTCCAAGTGCCTTAATGGCTCTATAAACTTGCAGATTTGTGGTGGAAGTATGTGTTCACTGTGAGACTATTGGATTTCTAACAAAATTAATTGGATTTCCTTCCTTATGAATGCTCCTTCTACATGCCTATCTCCAAATAAAGACTTGCCAATAATAACTCCTAGAATTATAAAGAAGAAAAAAAAGAGGGAGGGGGAGAAAAAAAAGAAAAGAAGTGAACTTGGAAGGCATGGCAACCTACTATTGCTTATTTAGCCTTCCTCACACTTTATCTAGGACACAGAAAAAGCCTATTCTAAAAGAAAAAGCTTTTCCCTCCTGTGCCAAAAAACTCCCTGTGAGGGATCCAATCACTGGAGTAAGTGTTGCGTGCCTTTCTGTCACAGCGATGGAAAGTCCGTTGTCTGAGTAGTATCATATGGATTTAAGACTCCAAAATTCATAAGGTATTTCTGGGTCTGTCTGGCACTTAATCGACAGTATGATATGGATAGAGTAGGACTACATTTTAAAACCAAAAAGAAGTGATAGTCAGAAGGTAAATTCATGCCTGTGTCTCTGTGTATAACGTTTCATTATATTAGCCATCAATAATCACTGGGCAAATATACTCTGTCCAGTGGACAATAATAGCATTATTACTTTCCTGCCACAGAATCCTATCTTTCTTTAAGTCACAGCTGAGTCAATCTGCTCTTTGAACAGGTATTTTTGTTAATGTGAAGGAATCCAGGGGAAAAGGCTGCTGTATATTTCAATTGAATTTAAAGTTCCTTCACGTCTCCATAGCTGATAATTAAACCAACTGACCTGCTTCTGCATCGAAGCCTGCAGGAAATTAAGCAGATAATACTCATTAGGTAGATAGGCTTTTGGGGATAGTTTATTAAAAGAAAAAGAAAGAGCCCCCAACCAAACAAATAACATTGAACTATGAATCTCAGAGCAGCCTCATCACTCAGCTCTAGGGTTCTTCCCCTTTTTTTCCACAGATAGTGGAATTCAGAGAAGTGTTAGCAGGAACTTTTGAAATGGGAACCAAAAAAAAAAAACACATTTGAAGAATTTGTCGCAGTTAGGCTCAGTCATTGAAAAATATTTATTTTTAAAACAGAAATAGATTATTCCAATATTAATCTTTCAAAGATGGCATGCTCCCACTTATTTTACTTATTTTGCTTAATTTTTGTTCTTTATTTCAATTCAAGCCACTATTCTAAAACTATATCTGAAACATGGTGTAGTGCATATCTAGAGAAACCTCTCATGCGATCTGAAATGGTTTTGTTTTCATTTTTAATATGCTGAAAAATACATTCTTATAACATGAAACATTCATATTTTATTGACTTGCTGAAAAAGTGAAAAATCCAGGGGTCAACCAAATTTAACAGTTAATTTATTCACTATTTGTCTTTCCAGCTGTAGTTACTTTGGGGCAAAGACCACATGTTTCAGTGTGTTTAGAGTATGCCTAAAATGTCATAATAAAAATCTAATTATTAATAAAACTGACATGTAAATGTGATAAGTTGTATGGAGAGGAGTATGTATGTAAAGGAGATAAGTTGTATGTGGGCAAAATGTGTTCTACCAGTGAAATCTCTTACTCCATATTCTCAATCAGCATAAGGGTCCTTTATATTATGGTCAAATATGTGGAATTAACACATTGTCATCCCTAAATGGTTGGCTGTCTGCAGAATGGGCACATATATGTAGTCCATATATTCATAAGAAATTTAAGGTTCACTAGAATAAAGAATTTCTTCTCCTGAGTTACACAGGCTTTTATTTAAAAAAAAAATATTTTGCCCCTGTCCTGTAGGTATCAAACAGCTTTACTGTTTTGCCTCCATGTAATGCTGTTAGGAGGTTTTGAATTTCTATTTATTATTAAGCCAGTTCACTTCTTCCACTCAGCAGGATGTTCTGCAAAGTGATCTCACTGACATGGTGACATCACTATGTTAAAAATAAGCCATGGTGGCATATGTGTGATGAAAAATAATATTATTCAAAATATATTTCCACCATGCAAAGCTCTGTGTGTTTGAAGTGTGTACTTAAAGGACACAGCCTAAACACTGTTGTGACAGAAAAGTTATATTTCACTATAATAATTTTATGTGGTTATAAAAGATTATGTAAAAAACTCTCCTCAATGATGTATTTATTTATTAATTTAGCTTTTTGAGCTGTCAGCAAAGTGATGTTGTTGAATTCTTTCAGATATGGAAGGCGCTCAGCTTTCCCCGTCCTGAAAGGGTGGAGGGACCTGGTCTGCCTTCCAATATTGAGAATTTCAGCTCTTCACTCCTTTTAGGTGCTAGACCAACACCTCCCAGACTGATAGTTGTGGGGGCTGTTTAGAGGATGTGGTGATGAGCAGCTGAAGGGCAGCTTTTCTAAAGGTGTTACAGTGGGAGATTTTGTTTCTTTTGCTGTTTTCTCAACCTGGCCTTTGCTCCTGTATATTGTACTCTTATACTCCAAATTCTACCAATTCTACAGTTTCATACCATTTATGCTTTGATAGGACAGCAGTAATAGTCTCAGAAATCTTCAGGGAATAGGACCTAGAAGCCTGGATTCTTTCTTACAAAGAGCAAGTTTCACTAACTGAGAAAAGTGTCACAAAATTGGTTAGTGGACTTGAGGCTAAGTGCTCAACTTAGTAAAGTTAAGTATGAGAAGTAAAAAAACCCAGAAGATATCAGTTCCTAAATCATACCAGCACGTTCAAAACATATCCGTTGTTGTTTTAGGTAAATAGCTAGAGACAGATGTGTCAGCAACTCTTAGAAGAGTCAGGAAAGACACCTTAGTTCTTCCCATTGAAGCCAACAGCATTCAGTACTGTATAACATGCTTCTGATTTTCCTGGTTGAAATAGTGAGACATCACCACAGCCCTTAGCTTGGGTAGACTGATGTTGTTCCATCAAGTGTCATAGATTTAGGCTGATATTCTCTAGCTGGAAAACTGATCCAGGGTCTGAGCTTTGTAAACTAAGAAAAACTTATTTCTGGAGTGTGTATGCTCATGTACAGCTTGACTGGTTTGGGATCTTGGAGATTATTGTGACATTATTAGTAATATTCATTCTTTCCCCTGTTCTTAAAAAGGACATTTCCATAAATAAAGCTTTTAGACTGTTCAGCAGATTTACCTCTTGCCCTCCCAGGCACACCCTAACCTCTTCTAATAATACAAATGTTATCTTAGTCTAAAAAGTTATTCTTGTCCCTGATGTGTATTTTGTACTCTTGTCAAGGGCCAGAATGGAAAGAAATCAGGGGCAGTGTGAGGAAGGGTCAAACTGAGCATGAAAAGATTTCTTTGCCTTCGTGTAACATACAAATCAGGATTGTTAGAACAAACAGCCACCAACGAGCCACATTATTCATAACACTTCACAGTTTTCTCATGGAAGCCGACAAATGTGCATTGCCTGAACATATTTTGTTAATTCTTTTTTTTTTTTTTTTTTTTTTGCTATGAATACAGCTGAATAATTTCAGAAAATTTTCCTGACAGTAATGAGTGGTGCTTTGTAGCTTCCCTGGGTTGCACATTGCTACTGCTCTGCTCATTTTTATGGATGGCTAAACTAAGGCATGGAACTGAAGGAACAGATCAAGTGCAGGGGTATGGGATTAAAAGGAATATTGATTGTTTTCAATTACTACCTCATATTCTAATAAAACTCTGAAATCTCATATTAATCTGGTTCCTCATTTATTGAAAGCATGATATTTTGGTGAAGAATAACTAGATTTAATTAAAACATGGCGAAGTATTTTTGTATTGCTTAATGAACCTTTAGATGCTAGAAACCTTTGGACCATTTGTTTGATCTTCATATTTAAACATGATTTTAACAGTAACAGTTCACCCATGGCACTAAGAGACATCAGTTGCAGAAAAACACACTAATACGGACCAGAGCTGAATTAAACTGTGTTGATGGAGATAACCAGTTGCATATGTTTTTAGTTAGCAGAAGCCAAATCAGATAACCACCATACAGAAACACTGGGCCTGATGGATTTTTTAATTTATTTTTTTTTTTTTTTCCCTTGAAAAAAGACTGAATTGCAGCCTGACTCTTCGTTACTACCTTCATCCCTTTATACTCAGGAATCAGGAAAATGAAATTCTGGATAAAGTGAAAAGGTGACTGGGAAGGAAGAAGGAGCAAAGTATGCGAAGGGCAAAGACATAAACATCGGTGCCGTTCTCTTCGTGTTACTAGACAAGGACCTTCTATTGATTTCTCCAGGCATGCTTGCACTTCCTTCAGTGACTAATGATACGCCCTTTGGGTTATGATGACACTGCATTTCATAGGCCTGCAGGTCGAATACCTGATGTATTCTCTGCCTGGCTCCTACTTTAAGTCATTGTCCTACTTGAAGCCAAGCTCTCCTCAAACGTGAAGCAAATAAGAAAGGGAGATAATTTATGTCACGTACCCCAGGACCGAGAATAAAATGCAACTCTTCAAAATAGGCTCAAACATAGCTGGATATTATCTGAAGCCTCATTTCCAATCTGCAGCATAGCATCAAGTCTGCTGTCTTTAATGTTTTTCTCACAACAGTTTCCAGAACTCTGTTTCCTTCTGCAGGAGCCCCAAAGTGCATATGTGTTAGGCACACATTTCCTCGCCCACCTCTGCGTTGGAACACAGATTTGTTTTAACTTTGATTAACAATCCTCCACAAAAATTTAAAGAAAGAAGTGACTGATTCTTCTCTCACTTCCAGTAAATTAGGAATAATTCCCCTCTCCCTCCCACCCCTAGGCCACAGAGTTAACATAAATAATGTAAAACTGGTGAAAGTGACAGAAGAGTTAGGCTAAAAATGAAGAAGCCTACTGCCTTCAACACAGAGAATATGGGGCGCAAATTATATCTTGGCCTATTTAATTGCCAGGCAAAATGTGGGACAAGAACTCTTGGGGGCTCCCAGTCACCAGCAATATGAAGCATTTGTTATAAGTAACCCATAATAGCTGTTCTGACCAGCCTCCTTCTCATGTTCAAGAAGTAAAAACAGCAGGAGATTTTCAAAAGTGTGAAGAAGAAGTAAGCATTCGATTCTCATTTACTTTTAACAAAAGTTTGTCCTATAATGACCCTATGTGCCTTTGAACATATCAACCTATATTCCACCAGCAAACTAGCTTTTGCATAAGTACAGTCTGAGCTTCCCCAGTAACCACCTGGAAGACCAGTAACACCACCAGTGATAAAGTCAAAATAATGTAACCTTGAAATTACTGATTTGACAAAAAAGGTTTTTTTTCTTAATATCCAACACTGTTTCTACCATCTGGGAAGAATGATACTTTTGTGAAGCCAGGGATCTCAGCATTTCATGTGCAAAATTTAGGATGCCAATCAGGATGGCTAAAGAGCTCATGTTTGTAACACAATGTAGCTGTGAGGCTTTTTCTCGAGTGTCTCATGATGTAAATGGGAATTACTGGTCCAGAGACTGAATTTACAGCTCTGATTTTAGATCTCTAGTCTCTCAAGAGACTACTGTGACATAAGAAAACCTTAAAGGGCGTAGAAATACATTCCTAAAAGCGTAAAAAAATCACTGATATTGAGAAACCTCCAGACTTCTTTCCACAATTTGCTATTCTTACAGAATATTTAGTACTGCAAGCAGTTTGAATGAGTGCAGACACTCTGTCCCTGTCTCACCCTTATTTGGTGCTAAATCCTCCCCCAGAGGAGATAACCATTTATTAACTGTAGTCTGAGGAGCTGTCTTTGGTTCAAAAGCAGGCTAGAAGCATTTCTTTCTTGACCTGCATAGTATTTATGTTGTGGTTTTGCCATGTGTTGATAGAAAAGGCTGATGCTTAAGGCTTTCAGTTGTTTAATCATTGCTCTAGTCACTAGTTAAGATGGTGCATGTTCCTTCTCCTTTTCCCCAGCTGCCCAGAACACATTGGCCAAGGGAGCGCTGGGTAAACTGTGCTCCCACTTGTTAGTGCTGGCAGAAGTATCAGCTTGGCTGGACACCACAAATTTTGATCTCAGGGCTGATGGATTAGCATAGATGGGGGTAGAAAAGGAGCAGGGGAACTTTCCAGACACTATACTGGATGCTGAACAGGAAATTACAGAGGCTGCTGACACAGAGCACCTGCCCATGTCAAACTCCAGTTGCATCCCAGGCACTGCTGGAATTAACAAAGTTATTTCAAGTGGTGAAGAGTCATGGCCCAGACTGTGTCCCCCTTCTGTCAGGAAGGCCACTCATTTCACCCCAGTTAGCAACAACCAGCTTAGTTGCTGGCACTGTCACTTACAAGCATGAGAAGGTGCCTTTTTTGGTTTGCATGGTTTGAGTTTTTGTTTTATTTTTGGGTTTTTTTAGTACCTTCACACAGACAACTTTGACAGGAGGAATATACTTCTTGACATTTAATGAAAAAAGGTAGAGCAGACTAAGGCAGTATCTATATCAGTAATATGTGATCCCATCAAAATACTTTGTCATAGACCCATAGAATAAAAACACAAAAATCCGAAACCAAAATCTTAATTCTGTTGTTCCTAGAGCTGGATTTTTCTGCTTCACTCTTTCTCCTTTTGCTGCCACCAATAGGAGGTGCTGGATATGTCTTTTAAATGTGGTACTTCAATGCAAAAATATGTTGCACCAGCTGATAGAGAAACAAGTTCACACACAGGGAATTCCTGGGCTGACTGTTAGTTATAGAAATATTACACAAGAGCCAAAATTATGTGATCCTTCTTGGAACAAAAAGACCATGAATTTTCCTCCTCAGAGGATGTGGAAATCTACACCATCTCATCATAGCCAACAGACTTCCTGAGTATGTGGTGTGATTTTTTTTAAGTGAAAGATATGATAGAAATGGGAAGCTTGATCAAGTTTCATCAGCTGACTAATTATTCATTCTTTTCTTCAGTGCTTTGCCTGACAACTGAACATGGCAGAGATGTAAATCTGGGAGGCTTGGTTGTTTTTTTTCAACTAGCTCTTAAAACACCTTTTTCTATATAGACTCAATAAAATCAGAAAGAATGGATATCACCCATATGACAACAATGAGGAATGGCTGAACAGAGGACTCTTTAAAATGAGCAGGTTTACCATGTTACAACTGATGAATTACTAGGGATTTTAATGGTAAAATTCTGGCTGCTATTGCCACATTTCACAGACTAGTATCAGGAGCTATTTCATCTATTTGTAATTTTATTTCCTTACCAAGTGCCTGATCATGAGAAACAATAACTATCAGCAGTATAAATTCCCACAGGACTTTGAAGATTTACTCTGACTAACTCCAGATCTGTCCAGTATCTCTTAGGATCAGTCTCTACCTGTCCCAGTCTGAGATATAATGTTGCTGTAGACTGTAATTGTTTACAGAAGTGAGAGCCTTCAATAGATCAGTGTATGAAATCATTCCTATTCCTCCACAGTAGTTTGTAAAGTTTCCAGAGAGCTTTCCAGGCTTACTGGATGAAAACCACTATATAAATGCAAGATGCCATTATTATTTATTGTTTCAGTTTGACAGAAAGATGGAGGGTTTCATTTTGACTTTATATTTCCATCTCCTCTCCACTCTGCCTTTGTTTCATAACTTTGACATGCGGAATTTTCCTTTGTATTCCTTCCAAGCTGTTAAGGAGAGGTTGGAAATGCTGCAGTCACAAATAAGTGTTAAATTAGAACAACTTTTAATTATTATTTGTGTGTTCATCACATAGGTGATCATACTAACTGTCCAATATTGTGTCCTGTATTTGAGTAGCTGGCTCAAGATACTCCAAAAAAAGACCAAGAATACATTTGTGACCAATTCTGAAAGAACCTTACAAACAGAAGCTTCTTTCATTGTCTTACATTCCTGCTTATCTTGGCCCTTTAGAAAGAATACTTTATATTGTTTTGAAACATGTTTCTTTGCCATGTTTTGCAGCAGATAATTTTCACTGCACTCAACTCTAACGAGGGGTAGATGATGGAAAACCCAGACAACAGGACATTACCTGTTGTTTATGTGCATAGCACAGAGTTAAGCCACAGTTTGTATATCTCTGAAAGGTGGGATACTCACACCATTCCTTTCTCTTACCCCTTACACAATTTTTTCCTTCATCTTAGTGTTTTCTGATGGAAACCCTATTAATTACACTATGCAATATTTCTTCTTGTATATTTAATTTCATAAGCTCTAATAAGGGAAGTGTTAGTTGCTTCTACCTTGAACAATATACAACTTTGTTTACCACAGGAAAAACCTGCTGCTTGGTGTGACTGTTCTGCTTGAGTCAGTTGAAAGAGTTTCAATTCACTGTTAGTTAAAAAATCCTTTAGAAGAACAGTGGATGAGAGACTCAGCCCTCATCCCATTACCATCATTATTTAATCTAAAATGCCTCATAGACTCCCTTATCTCTGAGTTGTGCAAACACAACTCTGCACATTGATACAAGATCTGTTGTGAACTGTATAGAAAAAACTGCTGGTGAGTGGAATCCTTAGTATGTGAATTCAGCAGGTAAAACAGGACTGAAAATAATGGTCACAGTCTATGTCTGTGTTTCAGATACTGAAGATGATAATGGCTTCTGCAGTGCACAGAGAAGAGCACAGAACTAGTTTGATGGATGCCATAAATGCATTAGTACCACTAATCTTCAAAACAAGCCACAAATTAAAGGAGTGTGTTGTCTAACTTATGATGGTGCCATGTAATCTCCCAAATGTTGAAATACTGATGTGGATATTTTGTTGTTATTTTAATCATAATTGCTCTGGTGTCAAATGAGATTGTAATGAGAAGTGGAGCTGTTACAGAAAGTTCAGTGTTTTTGGAACTTCTGTGAGATAGTGTCAAATAACAAGTTTGTCTCCCCATGTTTTTCCCACTTCTGCAGCTGCCTCTTCATTTCCTGGTTTGGAGAATGACTCAGAAAAGAAGACATTAAGCATTAAAATTAGCTGAAAAATAAAGGGTGGAGATGTGAAAAAATGTTAGGAACTTTGCATTCTATTTTTCAGGAGCTTTCAAACTTTTCAACGTTCTTAATAAGCTTGTTTAATACTAGTTGTTGCAGCTACTTTTAGAAGATATTTTGGAACACACAAGTCCTAGATAGTGCAGACAAGAAGCCTAATGACTTGGAACACAAACCAACTGAAAATTACTTCCAAATATTCCAGATGCATCTGATAAGGCAGAACATGGAATTTCATCAGGGTTGTGTTTTTTTGTTTGGTTTTTTTTTTTGTAACAACCATTGAGAACAATATAGAGGCTGAGATTGTATAAATTGTATGAGCATAACTGTAGGGTTGAAATCTTTTAGACCCATTTTTCAGCACATTTGTGTGCCAATGTTTGCACACTATGTGTCTGATGTGGGCTATAAGGCCACTTTCCCTTCAAGAATACACTGAGATGGTTTCAGTTCATGACCATCATAGTTATTATACTTGTAAATCACAGCCTATACTCATCCTTGCAGATCAAAAAGGGAGTCATTTCTAGCTCACGGGAGATTACTTGTGCTACCCATCTTCTAGATCTACTCTATGATCTGCAAAATGCATTTAAAGTTAGATTTGGCCTTTTCTGTTGAGGAATTATATTTTTGTTTGACTTTACCATAAGCCAAACAGAAGTCCCTGTGCACTTGCATAAAGCAGTGAAAGCTCTAACTTTTGATCATTTTTGAATACCTAAATGAAGCACCTTAGTTCAGAGACCTGGCTCAGGAAACCAGCTCTGAAGATCACTGTGGGATTTTCATTAATTTTGGGGATATATTCCTCTTTCTCCATTAGCCCAGAGGACCCAGGGCTAGCAGATTCCCATCCACTTTAGCCCACTGCCTCAGGTTACATCAAATGAATCCAGACCTCAGATGAGCAGTCGCAAGAAAAAAAAACAAATCAATCCCATACACTAATATGTCAGTATAGCAGCAAAGAAAAAAAAAGGTATATTTCTCTCCGTATCTCTAGGATAGAAAGTACAGCTCACTGAGTATTTCCATCCTCCAACTGCTCCCTCTGCTGCCTGCAAGACAGTTAGAGGGCAGCCGGGAAAGTGGCGTGGTCTCTGTATGGCCGCCCAGGTGGGCTCTGCATCCCTCTTCCTCTCTCCACTCCCAGCATTAGAGATTCCGACAGTTACTAGATAAAGTTAAAGACTCATGTAGTGATCTTCACACTAATTGGACTGTAATGTATAGCCTCGGTCAAGCAAATCTCTCCCAGCACTCCTCTCCACAGACGGCAATCAAGCCATTTACAGAAGATGCATCGGCTGCTGGGACCCTGGAGTAACCTTAAACTGCACTGGCCTTTTAGCAGAAAACACAATTAATTTTGATACTGAAGGGCAATTAGGACTGGGGTTAAAATAAAAAATCTTCTGAACAGAGAATGTCAAAGACTGGGAAGGAAACTATTTCCCTTGTACACAGTATGTTGAAGGTCTGTAAGCACAGCAACTGTCAGCTCACTTTAATTCAGATCACTTTGTAACACTCCCCCTCCCTCCCCAATTCCAACTGTACAAATGTAAATTCAGATTAATAAGCATCATGCTCAAACCCCACTAAGACTGATTGCCATTTTCTTTAAATCTTTGCTGTCAGAATGAGCACAGCTTCTGGTTCTTGCTGGGAATACCAGCTTTACATCCCAGAATTTAGCAAAACAACCAAATGCATTAATTCTGTTCTGTTTCATTTCCAAAAGAGAACGGTCTCCCAGCTGACATTCTGCAGATCACAACTCAGGCAAATCACGTCAGCAACTCATAGAATCACAGAATCATTTTGGTTGAAAGAAATCATCAAGACCAGCCATTAACCCAGTAGTACCAGGTCACCACTTAAAACATGTCCCACATCTATACAGCTTTTAAATTCCTCCAGGGATAGGGACTCCACCACTTCCTAGAGCAGCCTGTTCCAGGGCTTTACAACTCTTTCTGTGAAGACTTTTTTTTTTTTTTAATACCTAACAAACCTCACTGGGCACAACTTGAGGCCATTTCCTCTTGTCCTATTACTAAACACAATAAACTTTTCTTTAGAAGCACAGATGTTCCCAGTAATACATATCTACATGACCCGATAAATATGTAAGGCAGCCAAAATTTTGGCCTCACCTGTGCAAGCTGCTTAGGTCCATGTCACTCTCCATAACTCAGCCAAATGCATTAGATTTCTTCATTCTGTTTTGTTGGGTTTTTTTTCCCCACTTCCCCCCACACCCAAGAACAATCAACCAAGCACACCTGAAGTCTCCTTGGGTGCCACTTGCACAACTCAAGCACCAGAAAAGCCATGCTAGCACTGGGGGGCAATATTAACAGTGCAAATTGTAGATGTTCATTATTTTTTAAGGACTAGAAAATCATATGAAGTCATAAGTGAAATCTTGATCCAGCAACTTTTAATGAGCAATTATTTCAGGGAGGTAAACCAGTAATTATTAGTGAAGATATTGTGGGGGACAACTATGAAACCAGTCATTCTCTCAAACTTACATTTGTCAGTAACACTCCAAGAAAACGTGGGCAGCTTCAATTAAAATAATCTAAAAAGAAAAAGCTAGCTTATCATCAATGTATGGGAAAACAATGAGAGAAATTTGAAGAGGAGTTTAACCCCAGTTATTACCCTGGAGGAAAGGTCAGCACAACCCTTACAAGTAACTGTTCAGAATCCATTCCATCATGGCCAGCGACTCTCAAATTTGATCTTAGCCTGTGTTTGTTTCTTTTTTTAATGCAAACCTAACCCTGCCAGCCTGAGAAAATGGAATTTAGCTGTCCAGGAGAGAAACATATAAGGAGAAGTCCAGGATAGCAGGGAGGAAGCTATAAAGATGCTGCAGTCTTTCCCACAGATGGATTCACAGAAAACTAGGGCCAGATGAGGTGCTGCTCCCCCCACTCCCCCCCACACATTGCCACTGACAGCCCTGTCAGCAGATGAGACTATTGCAGTTAGAGATGTTAGCTCGGGGCTTGCCTTCAAAAATCCCTTCCTGCTTTGGCCCAGGACTGCTCACACCCGACAGCTTTCTGCACTTGGTAGAGGACCTTCTTTCCTCCCTGACCCCCAGAGAGCTAACAGATGTCTGAGACAAAGGGGTTCACCAAGATAGCCTTGGTGGGGTTCATTACATTTGGGTTCAATTCATATGGCTGTCAGTGGATAATGGCCAGAGTCTGTTTATATGTGAAATATCTTTTTAAGAGTTTGTCAGAGAGCCCAAAGCTCATGTCAAGTGTTTTTATACAGCTTGAATGAATCTCAGTTTTCGATACCAAGGGAATATTTCCAGGTATGCAGGCACATAGTGGTTAGAAAGATATGGGGGAGGGTGAAAAGAAATTTTATGTAGCTAGAAAAAAAAAAAAATCAAGATGCTATTTCCCTTGATGCTATTGAAAAGACTCATTTTTCTTTGTCTTTCCAGGTTCTCTTTTCCATTTACAGGATTCTCCAGTCTGCAGTGAACTGTTTACACATCTGAAACTCAGGCAGCCATCCCACAAGCTGTATTTGGGAAACCACTAACTGATGTTAGATTTACACAGTGGGTAGTTTTTACATATGTTTTTCTTAAAAGCAACAACCTTGGGGAATCTCTTGGTGGCAAAAATTGCACAAGAAGCACAAGCAGTCAATAGAGCATCTGAGGAATCCACAGGGTTAAATCTATTGTTTTCAGGGATTGATTCAATCTCTCTTTTGTCAACCTGTTTAAGTTCCAGTATGCCATTCCCACTAGCTATGAGGAAGGGTAGGGACCCCAGAGTAAACTCACATTTGGGCCTTTTAAGTACAACATGATTCAGATTTGTGTGCAGCCTTTGTCATGGGTTGTGCACAGCCCACTGCCAGAATCCATGTCACCCTCTCAATCTTTTGCTGGAGGGGGCAGGTGGACAAGATAACTTAATAGCTCTTATTCATTTGGAATTTCTCTGGTTATGGGGTAGGTCACCTTGCTCAGTGAGAGGGAAAGCATTTAAATCTTCAGTCCAAACTCAAGCACCAATGTAAGCAAGTTTCGCAGGAACTGAACTTATTTCTCTTGTTACCTTGCAATTTCTTGAGGATCCCTTTACATAAGCATGATGCAAGGACTTCAGTGACAATGAAAAAAATAGTAATCCACCATGTTCATACAACTGACATAAGTGAAAACTCTCACCAAGTGACTTTAGTGATGGACAAGGGGAAGTTTAATCTCTGCAAAGCAGGTGGCTGTATATTGGAACCAGAATTAACATAGGTTCCCATGTCCATACAGGTGAGAGGACATCCCACACAATTCTGCATGAAGATACAGATTCCAAAATGTAAGACTGGATGAGAGAGTAAATAAACATCTACATAAGAGGTATCAAACCCTATAAAGGCATCAACAAATTCTCTAACCTGCTGAATCTGAGACCCTGACATGCTTCTACCCTGTAGTTTTACACCCCAAAGCACATAATTTAAGCATCATGGGGGTTTGTTTTTGGGGATTTTGTTTGGTTTTTTCCTTCATAAGACTTCCTATGGTGTTACCCAGTTGCCAAAGTAGACAAAGTGAAAAAACCTCCCAGATTTTCAAAGCTTTAGCAGAATTTAGCTTGAAAAAAGTAATGAAAAAAAAAGTTGCCACATGAGCATTATTGACAGCCAAAAATCACTTTTTCTGTAAAAATTTAGAATTGTCAGTTTTTCACAAACTTCATTAATAAACAATACTTTCATCACACTATTCATCCAAAGAAGGGAAATCACCTAAAACTCTATTTAATTAACCTTTACAGCCCCCTTGTGAGCTTGGCATTATTATCTCCATTTCACAAATGGGCACATTGAAACACAATGAGCTTAAGTGGCTTCCTTACAAGTAAAACTACATAGCAGGTCAATGGCAAAGCTTGGAATAGATCCCAAATCTCCTGGGCTCTGGTCCCATGTTTTAAGTGCTACAAACCTTCCCTTCTGAAAGTGGGTGAAGATTCAGATCATTATTTCTTATTATATTGAACTTCAGCTGCTCACATCCAGGATAAAACTCCAAAAAGTATCTAAAAAAATGCTGTGCAATTTGAACATCTAAAAGAGAGTCTAAGAAGGAGAAAGAGGCTCTTTCATTTTGTTTAAGGGCTGTACACAAATGTCTCTGGTGGAAAATAAGGAGTCTTTAAGAATGATGTGTGACTTCTAGTGATGGAGCCTGGGTTAGCAAGGGTATTTATTTTTCCCTTCATTAAGAAACAACTTATCATTCCAGTAAAGGAGCTGTTAATGAGTTTGTTCACACTCGCTGAGAAATGACTGCAGGATACTCCTCAGAGAACTTACTCTGAATGCATACATAAACCAGCCAGAGCTCTAGGTACAACCAGCAACCTGCAGAGAGGAACTGCTTTTGGGTTTTTGCCTTTCTGTCTGCTTGCTGCTTTGTTTTTCATTCCCCTCCAGTTCATTTCAACATTGCTGGGAGGAAACCAACTGATTTGGAGCGCTATGGCTGGATTGCACATCCCTGAAGTGCCAACTGGACTTGCACAAGGGCACAGCATCAGCCCGAAATTGTCAGTTGGGTGTCTGATGGGGAATAAGAGAAAAGACATGTTCTATCTCCAGTTCAAATCATTTGCTACCCAAGTCATTAAAAGAGATGCACATGTCAGCCACTGCACCTTGTGCTGGGGTCCCTCACCAATGATATGGGATAGCTGCACCCATGAGAAAGAGTCAGGTCATGTTCTAACAGCACATATGGGGATACATCCACTCTCTGACAGAGGAGGAAAGCAGTAGAGATGTTTTCTTCTGCAAATAGCTTCAGTGCAGCCTTAAGGCTGCTGTCTGAGAGCCAGCACAGTCCTATACTGGGCAAAGTTGGGGATTCCCCAATGCTGCAAAGCATTCTCCTGGCACCATTTCAGACACTTCTGATGCTGGAGTTTTTGAATGTGGGTTAGCACATAATTAGACTGTGCAATGTTAAAAGAGAATTACTGAGCAAACACGGCAGCTTGCCCACCCTTTGGGCAGGTCAGAGATGTTCCTCAGATTACTTCTCTTGCCTTCTGAGTGTTTCCAGCAAACCTGGATGTCTGTCTGGGCTATATATATGTGTATATATATAATCTCTCCTCACCATCCACCTATTGTCCTCCTGTTCTTTTTGTCAGCTGTTTTGAGAAGTATTTCCGATTCAGCAGTATGAATAATTGTTGGGGTTTTTTGTTTGTTTGGAAAAAAAAAAAAAAAGAGAGATAACAAATGGCAGCATTTGCTTTTCAGACTGCAGCCCTACACCAAAAAGGCCCACCCTGACCTCCAAAATGAAATCAGTAACTTCACTCCTCTTCATTTCCACATCCTGTGTCTAAACACAGGGGAAGTGGGTTCAACCTTTTGCACATAATCCGACACACGGCACGCAGGGCCGGAAGGCAGAAAATCATTTCAACAAAAGGCCAGAGCTCTAAGTTGGGTAAATTCAGGAAGGAGATAGATAGGAAATGGCAGTAATGTCACCAATAGACTAAGAGGATCCTGCCACCATCTGGAATGTGAAATATGAGGTTGTCTTGAAGAAGGACCAAGTAAAAAAAGCTTCAGCTCACTTTGAAGCATATGACAACAAAAACTTTTACCAAAAACACATTTGGAGAGGAGGTAAGAAGACACTGATTAGAGAAGTTAACCTCAAATAAAAGCATCTTGACTAATATCCAAGGGCAGGATAGCCAGGTTGGATGGCTAAAGGTCTCAACCTGTCACATGGTATGATTCCAGGATAAATTGTAGTCATGGTTTAACCTCTGCAGCTAAACACCTCAAACACCACCACCCTACACACACTATGAAATGATGGAAAAAGCCAGTAAAATAAACCAAGACTTTACCTGTTCCCCAGATGCCAACTTCCGCTGCTCTGGCCATGCTGAAGCAAACTGAAAACAGGTATCCCTATGCTAGCCCCACCCTCTCCTTATATAGAGGCATGACTCAGTATGCCATGGACTATCCCATTGGCTGGCTCAGTTGTTTATACTTTCTGGGGCCCCTCCCACCTGCAGCCCATCCCAGCTGATTGGGTCAGCAGCTGTTGGTGATAATTAACCTGAATCAAACCCAGAACACCTGTCCTACCTGCACCTCACCCTCTCAGCCAGTTAAAGGCCCTATGGTCACCTTACTTAGAACCAATGTATGCTTAGCACACAGCCATATGTTTATGCAGTGGTGTTACACTAGAGTGCCTCGTGCTGTCCATAAATATACGTAATCTCTTAGCTGAGACTGGAAACCTCAAAGTTAATACATTTATCTTTCGAACACCCCATGAGTTACTGAAATGCTGTTCTGCCCTTCAGAGAGGCATAAGAAGCCTTTGCTCACAAGGGAAGTCTCCAAGAAGTCACAGCACAGCTGGTCAGGTCCTGCAGTTCCTGTGCCATGCAACCTATGGGCAAAAAGCAGAAAGGAAAACGTGGAAAAGGACAATCCTCAGAAATGTGTCCCAGTTGCCTGTGAACAAACTCCACAGTCTGGCCCTCACTCTGCAGAAGGGCCTAGAGGCTTGCAGTAGAGCCAGCCTCTCATGTGGCTCCTCCTGACACTTCTTGCAGTTTGAGCTGGAAATAGCACAATATCCTTTGCTAACTACTTTGGCAGCTCCTTGACTGAATCAGGAAGTTCAGAGGTAGACTGAAAGGAAGAGAAATAAAGCCTGAAACAAACAGAAACAAACCCTGGGATCCAGATATCTTGCTGGTTATTTATTTTTTCCTGAGGTTTGAAAAACTGCTTGATATGAGCTTGATTTTTTTTTTCCCAGTAAAGGGTTAAAGTTCTCACTTTCATAGAAGTAGGTGTATGTACTATTAAATGCAATGACAGTTTTGTTATTAGCACCAATGAAAACACGATCCAGCTCTTCATCACCCATCTACCTCCCAATAATCCCACAGATCCTGAGAGAATATAAGTTCCTTTTGACTGTTACGTGTTTTGCTACATTGTCCTTGGACCCCATCTGTGTCCTCTACCTGAATTAAAATGAACTCTCCTTTCTTTATCCTCCCCCTGACTTCATTCCCACTGACCCTCTATTCAGCTGATCTCATTTAAGACTGAATGTATTTTATTTCTTTTACGACTTTGTCTTCTGCAAGAAACTCCCAGTCCTTCCAACCTCATGCCACGTGTGACATTCTGTCCCCATCAAATATCAGATCATTCCTTCGAAATAAGAACTGGCACCAGGTCAAAGTCCTGAAGATGAAAGGAAGGGTTAAGTTTACTTTCAATATGGGAGGAGGGTTCGGAAATAAATGTCGAGGTTAAAAAGTCCAGATGGTAATTCAACTGTATCCCTGCTATAAACATGATTTGATTTATGGGAACCACTAATGGTATCTCAGTTTAGATCGGGATGGCTTTGCTTTCTCTCATCTGTAGCTTGAAATTCATCAGATTTTTTTCACTCCCACCATGAATCTTTCACTACAAAGAGATACTCCTATCAAGAATTTGGAAGTTCTTTAAAACCCAGCAATTGATAAACGTTAACAATCCTAATCCATGCAAATTACTGTCTGATGCCTTTATTTATAATACCGAGCGGATGTGCTTATTCAAAGCAGACTAAAAGAGCTTTGACAAGTTCAGTCTTACAGAACTGTATCTCCTATTGCTGTTTTCCCTCTCCTGTCCTTTGGGGATCAAACTGAATCAGTTTTCACTTTTTTTCTGACGTTGCGATTATTAGGTTTCTCAGTTTTGTCAGAAAAATCCATCAGAAATGTTTATCTCGTGGGGCAAATAGCAATGGAACAGCATGTTTATCACTTCGCGGGCCATAATCTACAGGCAGCAATGGCCCCAATCCAGTTTGTTTTAAAACACAGAGGCTGAAAAAGAAAAATGCCCATGTCTGAAATGTGTGATGGAGATGTGCGGAACTGCATTAGCCCTGACACCCATTTCTTTATGTCTCTATATTTTGGATGTCAGTCATTACACATATGTTGCCTGAAGTCCTTACAGTTTACTACTTCTAGCTTCAAGGAAACAAATAAGTTGGCCTCAAACGTTAACGCCTGAAGAAAGGTAGGTTTTCATGGTGGACTTTGCAGAGCTCTGTGCCCCCAGAGTAGTTAAACTAAATTGCAGACTCCTTTGGGAGGTAAAAGTCAGATTTATGAAATGGCAAGCAGAGTGCTTTTGAAACAGTCATCATGGATGGTCTCTGTATGACCACATTCATGTTATGTCTGGGTACCCAGTCTATGTTTGAGACACTTAAGCTATAGACAAATGCTCATTTTAAAAGCTATCCAGACAAGCAGAATAATAAGTAGATCAATGTTTACAAGATGCATTTTTTTTCCTTTATACATGCCATGGAGAAATAACACAGAGTGCAGCACACAGTGAAAAATGAAGAGTGTCTTAGGAATACCCCAGCCTCATTTGTTGGGTCAATGCATAATGACAGAGTAACCAGGTAGTCAGAATCTGAGTTTTACAAGGATTTATAGATGCATTGATTGGCTTTGAATTGCTTGTGTCTCCAAAGACCTTCAACAGTCTTCCACCAAACCATCAGCATTTCTTCTAAACTCCTCAGGCTGAAAGAATATGGGAGAAAATAAGAGCAAACAAACCTCATGGGACAGAGAGCAACTAATTCCCCTGCTGTGTCACATACAGATATCAAAGTGATATGATCACTACAAGGAATAGAAGTAGAAAACACAAGGATAGGATAGGATAGGAACAGAATAGGAAGAAGAAGAAAGCATAAGAAAGAATAAGAATATATCAGGGGCAAACATTTCAGCCAAGTTATTTTTAACGATACCTCTCTTTAACAGATTGGAGAGAAGCCAGTATATATACTGGACATTTCAGGCAACACAGGCATGCTGCTTTTCAAGACCTGTAGTCAAATTTGTATGGTGGTTCTCTGCAGAAGTCTGCTCTTGTCTCCAGCTGTGGCACTGATTTTCTGTGTGGTATTGAGTAAATCATCCAGTTTCATTATAGAGTTGGTCTGCACACAACCTCCCGCCAAAATAATAAAAGGTGAGAAGTCAAAATCAATTTCATTAAGCTGGTACAAGTCAATATTTGGATGCTCTATACTGGGAATGGAAGTGGCTTAAAGCCAGCACCTGAAGTGTAGTTTTAAATGGATAAAATAAAAGTCATCAAAATAAGAAAATTGATTTTGTGAACTCAAATCAATGTGTGCGCCTGGTACAATTTACACACCTGGCTAAAATGCTGTGAGATATATGCTTACAATCACTAAGTATTGCTATTATTACATGAATGTTGCAAAAACCACTGATTTTTGACTGAAGGTAAGTGCTGAGGTGTCTGGTCTGAGATAAACTAACACAAGGGCCTTGTCTGCATTCAAAAATGTTCTGGTTTCATTTATTTGTTGCACAGCTCCATGTAGCTCTGTGTAGCAATCTTGTTTTAGTGTAGCTGAAAACTATTCTTTGCTAACTTATACTGAACTGGGATAAGCCTGCTTTAACATGCCTTGGGACATTCATTGTGCTTTTGTACTGGTAGATCTAAACTGGTATCAAATTAACACTTTCATTTAAATCACTGCAACTCTGTGCGTGATCATCAATGGAAACAATTCAGTGTGTATTTTCTTTAAATGAGCATTTCAAATCTCTTTGGCTGCAGTCTGAAGCATCTACAGGAGCCATTAGCATCAGCTCTGTCCATATCACCTAAATTTTCCATGATATGTGCAGAGTATTTGCAGAAATAAATGGGAAGATGTTTTTCCCATATGTGCATGAACTCTGAACTCCAAGAGTTCAAGTGGGTTCAGTTGTTCTCCTCAAACTGTCATTCTAGTCCTAATTAGTACATGGTGCCGTGAGCAATTTAAATGGAATATATTAATAGAGGAGAATTCAGAGGAGGAAAAAAGACACCCTCCCCCATACCCCTGCCTGCAAAAACTCTTAAATAAACAGGGGATTTCTTAAGGGTGCCTCACACCCTTCCCACCTCCCCCTTTCCCTTAACAATAAAGATTGAGGGTGGGAGATGGAGAAGGTCCGGATGCTGTCTGCAAGGGAGGGTTTCCCACAGGAGGAGATATCTGTAGACTCCCACTGCTTCCAAGGAGTCGTGGGGGATGGGGGGATGCTGAAACTGAGCCATGATGGTTCAGGGAAGTGCTGTTTTATTTAAACCCTCAAATGGCTTGACATGCCCCTGGTACTTTCACTGCCTAATTATAAATGAAAGGAAAACGGCAAGAGAATCCCCTCCTGTTGACCATCTCCCACTTAACAAGGCAGCACATGTCTCAGTCTCTACCTTTTAGCTCTGTCCTTGCTTTTATCCTTCTGCAATTTAATCCTAACTCAATTATATTATTACAGCGTGTCACTTTGAGTCACTTTCCCCCTTATTGGCATATGGCTCTTTTCAGATTCACTGCTAATTCTTTTCCAGTGGACTTGTTTAAAACGTACTCATTTTCTGCTTAGACTCTGTGTTATTCACGCATCACATTTCTGCAATGCCTGGCTAACTTCCTCGGGAGGAGAAGGGGAGCCGGGGATCTTCGCTCTCTGCATACATTTGCCAGAGTTTCCATACCGAATTGTCAAAACACAACGTAGATGGCAGGAAAGGTGAGCAGCGTGCCCCGTCTGTCAGAAACGTGGAGAGGAGGCTGCCCTCCGCTGGGTCTATTCCAGAGCCCTGGGCTGGAGTGATGAGGAGAGCTGGTGAATACTGAAAATGGTTTTCTATCAATATTAGGCTTTTCCCCCTTTTATTTATTTTTATTTAGGTATTTATTTTATTTTAGTTTTCAGATGCATTCACTCAGACTCCTTGTGCCTTTTTCTGACATCCCTCCCTGTGTCAGACAGAACAGAGGCTCTTCCTACCAAGATTGTCCTGCAGGTTCTGGTTTCCTGGGGAATATTCCAACTGCCCATCCATTCAAATCTTTCAGATTTGGATATATTTGTTTTATAGGGTTCTGATGACTAATTAAACAAATGGATCACAGGAGTCACTACTGGGGCCCATTTCCATGTTAAAAAAAAATAAAAATAAAAAAGGGAAAATTCTGTGACATTCCACAGGCAGGAAAAAGAGGGCTGTGCTGAAAATACAGCCATTTTTTACCCCTCTCACCTAGTAAGAGAAGGAGATGGTAGCAGCTGAGGCAACTACAGGGCTGTCATGTCCTGAACTTTACTTTCCTAAAAGAAAAAAGAATATCCCTTTTAGGTTTTTCATAAAGCTTTTTTTTTTACACTTGGAAAAGTATTGTAATAGCTATTCTTTGGTATAAAAGTCCCCAGTTTCCCTTCCGTTTATATGCACACTCTTATCCTGGATTGACTTTTACCAAATGAGTTTGTAGGTGGAATAAGCTAACTAAGGGAAAAGCTTGTTGGTAAACATCCAAATAGATGAGCCCAGAGAGGAATTTCCTATTTCCTGTTTTGGGGAAAAAAAACCCAACAAAACAAAACAAAACAAAAAATGAGCAAAAAATGAATAACAAAATCCCTTTTCCAAAACCTCACTTACAGGCAGAGAAAAACAAGGAAGATGTTCAGGACAAAAGTCTGCAAAAACTCTTTACTGCAGAGGCAAAGGCAAAATTAAAAGTCAGTTTGTTCAGAGATAGATTCTCTCAGATAAGAAGAACAAAACCTTCTGTCTCAAGGTCACCTATGGCTTGCTCAACATCTTTCTTGAGTTCAGTTACTTCACTGAGGGAAGAGGTTACATCCCTGATTTTTTCCACTTCTCTACATGTAGCTCTGGAAATGAGTGACTTGCATTCAAAGGTCAAGATCTGTTTTCACAGCCAAAATACATATCTCTGTGCTGACTTCTGCGGTCAGATAACTTGCACACTTCTGTGTTAAGATAAGGACCAGGTAGTCTGTTTACAAATTCAGGTTGCTGTAAATTGATAGTGGAGTGCCTCGTACACGATATGAAAAAAAGGTATAGAAAGTTACAAATGGGGCTGTGGTACTAATATCTGTACAAGCAAAGCAAGTGTACCAACAGATTTGATTTTATTTCTCTTTCCTGAGTCAGATCAAGTGTAATCATAATGGGAACTCTGTGAATGACTTACTTTTGTGCCACAATTGCACTATAAAGATGCCATGAAAAGATGCTCAAGACTTCTGATAATGGGTTCTTCAGCTTCAGATAGTTAGACAATGCATATGAGGACAATTGTTCTCATTATCCTTTAAGTTTTCTTTTCCTTCTGTTAATACAGATTACTTGGTAGCCACATTATTTAGCACTGTAATGACTGAGGTTATAACGAGCAGTTAAGATAACACGGTGTTAAGATGTCAGGAAATCATGTCCACTTTATAGCAGTCCTGAGTGTCCTCTGTTTTCAGACTTCATCTGGGATAAGAGAGCCCTAATTCTCCATCCTCCTTCAGGCTATTGGGTTAGGTTGGCACTACCCATCATACCAATTTCCCTAAAACCCTCGGTCAACTTGTCCATCAGAGATAAATTTTAGAGTCTATTTATTCTACCTCCTCCAGCTGAACTTAATTTATAATAGCTTTCCCTCCACAGTAGATTTTAGCCCATGCACCATAAAACTTCCTTAGAATTCCTTCTTATTATGAGAAGCACTAGGGGTAAGAAAAATCCTTGCTAGATTGGGGAAGCAAGGTAGAAGTGTAAATATAGGACAACTCTTTTGGTTTTTGTTATGCTTCAGTATTGTTGGGCTTTTTTTGATAGAGGGGAAAATAATGAATTGTTTTCTTGCACCAGACTACTTGTTGCACTAGTCGACACATTTTGTGAAAAGGCCTCTTTGAATCAGATAGTTCTTAATGATGGCTGAGCAAATAAATAGGGAAAACAACATCCCAGGAAAGCAATTTATGGAAAGAAAGCACGAAGAGGAGGTGAAACCTAAAAAAAGGTACATCTGAAATGAGTTTTGAAGAAACATATGCTCCCATGCAGCAGATTTTTCTACCTCATAGGAAATATGGTGCTGAAATGAGAAAAGGTTGATGAAAGGATGGATTTGTTTTCTATGCAATTTCCTGTACATTTGCATGTGAGTATTTCCACCCTTTCTCCTGCAACAGTCTTTGACTCAATGTTTGTTTAGGTATGGGAGCCAGGACATCTCCATTCCCTTCCCCAGTTTGGAAGGGATTCACATTTATACTGATGACTATTTATCTTCCTGTGCCTCTGGTGTTTGTGATAGGTACAATAATGACCAGCTTTGCCTTAGCAAGCCTGCGGTGTGGCTCATCAGATGAGGATATTGTGTTAAAATCCTTGAATTCATGCTAAGGGTGGTTATTATTTTGCAAGATGGGTAGCCCACAAAATGCCACTTTGCTATTTCTAGTGACTGTCATTTGTTTAGCAACACAGAGCGCAATTTAGAGGAGGCTTTCCAATTCCTACTGGATGGGATCAATTTGACAGAAGCATCAGTATCAGGAGATCCTCTGCTAGGAAAAGAACTATCGCTCTCCACTGTCTTTGCCATTTACAGGAAGGATTGGTGCCAGCAATTTGACTTTCATCAGCAATAAAACAGAGAAGAAAAAAAAAAAAAAAAAAAAAAGAGTCACAAATGATTCTATAATGTCCTTGAAATTAAATTAAAAATAGCCATCACTGCCAAAACTCAGAAAAGGACTCATAGCTTTTTTACAGTGCCTACTACAATGTGGATTTATGATTGCCGGAATACTGCTTACTGTATAACAAGTGTAGTATTAAGTGCCATATTGGACTACCATATGGCTACTAACCTCAGAGGTTGGTAGCAACTATCAGTGTAGAAATTAGTGTGCAGAATGAGCCTGAGGATAAAACCAGTTATCACTCAAGCATGCTATATAATTGGCTGTAGCAAGAAACTAAAAAATGTCTCGGAAACCAGATGGATTTGAAATGTTCCATTATTCATAAACACTTTTTTTTTTTTCTTTTCTGCAGCAGTACTTGTTCCTTTCCCAAATATTCTGTTGTTAAAAAGAATAATTACCATGCAGAAGCAAAAAGTGTGGAAGATAAAAGTCCTTGCTGCTGGGCGCAAGGGGGAAGGGTGGCCTTTGCGTTTTGGCCTGGGCAGCCGCCCTGTGCCCACAGCACCTGGGCTGGGGGCAGCCAGTTTGTGCCAATTTCTGCTGGGAGTTTTGCTGCTCTCTTCCTACAGAGTGACAACGGTGAGGGAAGAGGGTGGTGGTGTGGGTATGTGTGGTGATGTTATTTGCAGCCCTGCACAGCTGTGGAAACTCATCCTTTACACAGTGTTTCCCTCCTTTTTGATCACTCAAATGACAACCATTGTAATCTCCCTGGCAGGAACTGCCTCCTTGGAGGACACTGTGTCCCCCCACACCCACATGCTTTCTTCCTCTCATTCCTTTTCATCCCACTCCTCCCACCCCATGCTTTTTCCCAGTCCTTCCCCAGCTGGACCCACAGGTGAAGGATGAAAAAAAAAAAACCCAACACTTTTTTTTTGTCTTTGTGAATAAGAAAGGGCAATGGTCTTTGCATGTAATAGCAAGTGGGAGCAGAAAGAAGAATTTGAATATGCAGGAGAGAGGCATTGCAAAATTTCATCTGAGCTCAGCTCAAGGGTGGGGTGTCTCTCTGTGGGATGAAGAGCAATACTTTACTCTCTTGCCCCACAACCAGCCTAGTGCAAATGGCTTTACCCCATCAGAAGAAAGGAGATAATCCAGCTTTTATTGGAATGTCATACAGGACATATAGGGGACCTCCTTTTCCCATCACCCAGTTATTGTTCAGGAGTCTTTTTTATCTAATTCAGCTATGCTTGGAAGGCCAATTGCAGCTGAAGAAGTCAATAGATAGTAAAACATGACACTTTTCTTTTACATTTTATATTATACCTTTGATTGTAAAATTTTCAAGTCTGAAAAGGTAATAAAATGCTTTCATTTTCTCGGTAGTTTTCATTTGAACCGGAGTGTATTTTTCCATACAGCAATAACGAAAAACCCAACTATGGAAAGCATTCAACCTTCTGGTTTTCTTGGGAATCCAGTGGAAATAAATTTGGAATCCTTCAACAATCATTATTTTCCTCCTTACCACAAACCTCTGTGTACCATAAATGAAATCCTAAAAGTATCCCTATTTTCAGTCTCTGATCTCAGCATATAGCTCAGAGAAAGGCCAAACCAAGAGAATTTTTTTCAACTGCACTTTCAAAGAAGCCCTTAGCTTTCAAATATTTCTGTAGAATCTCTGTAGGTTGTGATATGGCATCAATACTGAAATACATTTGGGGCTGGTAACAGTCATACTGAATGCTTCATGGGAAAAAAAAAACCTGCACCAAAATTCATGTAAAATAGAGGATCTGACCAGACTTGGGAAGGGAGAAAATCCAGGACGGTCGTGACTGTAGATGTGACAGCTGAGATATCTGCTGCTTGTGCATCCATCCTACCTTCAGATACATGCTTTGACCAAGAACAGTGAATATCTGAAGTTTTTTTAAATAAAATTAATCTCCAGAGATGCAATACCTCCATCAGAGGCAAAATTATTCTCAGAATCAAAGCATGGATGTTCTTTTTGGGTCTATACCAGTTTTATACCCTAGTAAATAATTTATTTTCTTTACTTTCCTAAATAATAGCTTGGTATAACTCACCTGAAATGAACAGAGTTGTCTTATCTATCCCACTTATCCATTGCCAATAACTTTTTTTTTTTTAATGGCTAAAACTTGGTTATGATTTAGACTCATTGTTTGTTGGAAGATCCAGGATCAAATGTTGAGAGACTAACATAAAAATATTGATAATAAATAAAGAAACAAACAAATGAGAGCTTTGGAAGATTAATGAATGGATTGGAAAAAGTAAGTTTACCCAAGTCTGGAGGCGAGAGGGTTACTCAGCCATATAACTTTTTCTGTAACAAAGCTGTGAGATGTCATGGGGCTGTGGAATTTTGCTGTATGTGTATCCATGTAAATGCCTTGTCTGTTCACTGTCAATAAATATGTTTAGCTCAATAATGCACAAAAAAAAAATAACTAAGAAAAGCTTTCAGTGTTAGGCACAGCACAACCAAAGCAATATCTAACCAACTATTAAATCTCTAGATAGCATTTTAGACTGAAGTTATGGTGTTGCACATACAGGACATTTATTTTATGCATTGCCAGCAATATCACTGTAGTGTAAAACACTTATTTTATGGTGTACTGAGTTTGGTGGAAAGTTGCATGAATCTACTAATTCCGGGTCAGCAAGAGGGTTTAAAAGCTTCCATGATCAGCCTTTATCTGACCTGAAATATGCTTTTATCAAGACAAGCTATCTTGAAAATGTAAAAAAAAAGAAACATAGTAGGGAAGTGACAAAAATTGTTGGGCAAAAGGGTGGGGTGGAATAAAACACCTTTAACAGACCCATTCCTCCTAGTTTCACACATCTCACACAATGTTTTTCAAGCATAAATGTGCCCCTGGCCCTGGTATAGAAGGAACTATCTTATTTTCAAAGGTACCTCTAAGAAAAGTAATTTCATATTAGACTCTTTCCTTTTACATTTCTGTCACCATTCACTTTTTTTTTTTTCTTTTTTTTTTTTCTTTTTTTTCTTCACAAAACTACTGTGGGAGACTATTAGCAGAAGCTACCAAGAGAATCAGTAGAGCTGAGAAATAGGACTAGGGGCAGCAGATCCTGGTCAATCCATTAATTGTCAAATATTAACTACCTGATCTGTGAAAAAGCTGATGTGATAATTGACTATTACTAAAAGTAATTTCCCTGTTTACTTCTGAATGATGGGAGATTTAACCTGGTCAAACCTGATGTTCAAAGAATGAGTAAAGAAAGAGGAAAATATCAGTAGACAGAGATCTTAATTTCTGGGTGTGATGTAGAGTGCCAATAAACGTAACAAATGTCTGAATCTGGCATCTCAAAATACAAACGTGTTCAAGAAAAAAAAGCCAAAGCCTCTGCGGTGCGTGAAGGTGAAGGAGATGCCTAGGAGGTGAGGGTGAACAGATGGGAGTGAGAGTGCTTAGAGTTTAAGCAATAACTCTATTGTTCAGATCGACTTCTGTCTTTCCTGGCTCTCACAGAGCTCTTGCTCACATGGCAGCACCGGCTGGCCTGTCACCTGAAATGTCATGGCTGCTGGCAAAGCCTGCCCATCCTACCATGGGCATGCAATGTGGGGCAAATGCACACAGTGTGTTCCTACTGGAAAGGGAATAGCTCTCCAAGTCCACACAGTGTGTGCACAGACCACGACCTGGCCACCACTTCCACACCTATAAGAAGAGGTACCATGGTCTGTGAGCTTCTTAGTGAGGCATGATCACTTCAGGTCTGATCTTATGAAATATATAAGCAAAGAAGTCAAAATTCCCCATTTATACCTTCATGGAGTAAGCTGTTTAGAAGAGTCAACCTGAGATTTAGGCACTTGGATAAATGTGTTGATATGAATTTCTTTTCAGGGTAAGTATTGCTGGTGGTATTATTTTTCCTCTTTACAAGCACTACAGAGCTGTGGGTTAAAATATCTCATAACTTTGAAATTAATGCATCCAAACAGGGATATTAAAATGGTTGGTATAAGACACGACATATATAAGTGTCTCAAAATTGTCTTGTGCTCTTGATCTCAAGGAAGGGAGAAGTTAAGTCAATTTTCCGTAAGGTGATCAAAGAAATCATAGAATTAAAATAGAGATCCCAAGGGCACACCTCAAACAACTCCTGCCTCATGAAAAGATGCTTTTCAGGTGGACATGAGTCCTGATGGATATTTGTGCAATCTGCATTTGAAAACTTGATGTCTGATCAAATCCCTTGTCCTGGTCCATATGCACAAATATTATTCCCTTCTCCTCTCACCCTGGAGTTCACAATCTGTCATGATAGAAGGTTTCTTATACCTTTGGATGCATGGCCAGACTGTCTTTTTCATATAATATTCATCAGTCTATATATTTCTGGGAAAAAAAAAAAAAAAAGAAAAAAGGGAAGAAAAAGAGTGGATTTGTGGCATAAAGGGTAGGGAAAAAAAAAAGATAAGAGAAAAAGAAAGAAAGAAAAAAAAAAAAAAAAGAATGGCATTCGGAAAAAAAGGACAACCCTGTCAAAACATGACAGCTGATCCACTGCCTGTTTTATGCTATTCATAGAAAATGCCAAATTCTGCAAATAGTAACCACATGTACATCGGCTTCGCAGACTCAATGTTCTGCTGCAAAATGAGACGTTCTGTATTTTAGTGTGTCATCAAAGGCATTGAAAATATCACTCCAGCCTCCTAGGCTTAACCCTCTGGTCTCTCAACTGTTAAAAGTTTAATTCGATGGCGGTAGGAGAGAACAGCCACACATCCAGCTTTGTGAGCGGTGTTAACGGAGCTGCCTAATGTATGCCAGTTGCACATAAAGTCAATTAACAAATCTGTTACCGCGCCATTTTTATTCATAGCCATGAGACCATTAAAGCGACAAGACTGCATCTGACGTTTATGATCTTGTTCGCGTTGCCAGAGGAAGGGGGAGTGGGGGTGGAAACAACTTTGTGGCTCTGTAGCACGAGAGAAATAGCACCATTCAGAGACATAAGGGCTCTTGAGCAAATGCTGGAGCTTCTGAAATCTTTTTCCCGTCTCCCACCCCCCTTCCCCACTCCGCCCTTTTTTTCCTGGTCCCTCCTTTCCTTACCCCCTTGCCTGTGCCTTTCAGGTTTCAATTCAATGCAAAATGATTGGCTTTTTAGTTCAAAACTATAATGTAATTGTCCTTGTGTGTGTGTGTGTGGCTGGCTGATGCTGCCTTTCACTAACATTTAAAGGAGTACTTGTGATGAATGTGGGATGGGAACAGCTCCTGGTGCTTTTGTGTGCGATGGGGATGGCTTTGCAAGGAAAGGCTTGAGCTTCAGTTGGCTGTGTCCTTCTCCAGGAATGCTTCCAAGACCTTCTAAGTGACCACTAGTTGTGAATAGATTCTTCTTTTAATCTTCTCCTCAACAGTCTTTGCAATAACTACAGTAAATCTCTTTCAGGATGGAAGAACTAAACCTTGGAAGTTACACTATTTCTGCCTTGGATTTTCCTATATTTTCCACCATCCAAGAATGGCTTGCCTGTGTGCTCTTCCACTATTTCTGAATGTCAAAAGAGTGTCTAATAGTAAGAGAAATTGCCACTGGAAGACTCTGACAGATGTTAGTGTCCCCACTCAGCTGAACTGTTCCCCAGAATACATTGGATACAATCTATATTCCCTCCTAACAGAAGTAACTTCTGAATATATCTCCTGAATTTCACTTTGATCCCTTTTCAATGGTAGTAAAGAAAAGAAGATTTAGAAACTCTAGGGAGAAATTATTCAGTGGGAAATACTTAATCCATGAGATGTCCTTCCTTTAAACTAAGCCTCATATTGGTAAGAATAAAACTGGTGGAAGAAGAAAGTTAATAGATGTATTAGTGTGTAAGAAAGGAGGCAAATGGTTAAGTAAAGAGGCCAACAGGTTTTATGGCTGGATGAACTGATTATGATACAGAACTGATAAACTCTGAAATTATTTCTAGTCTGCAGACAGGAAGGTTAGAGGCCAGCTGTCTTGAGAATCTCAGATCACAATATTTGTCTACTGCAGAGTGCCAAAATTCAGTGGCTGACATCCTGGCTCCATTAAAGTTGCTGGGTAAAACTCCAGCAGATGTTTTACCATTGACTTTAGTTGGATTCGTTTCACCAAATAACTGCAGGGGCTGTGTGAGATGGCAGGATTCACTCCAAGATTGTAGCAGTGGGAGCCATCCTTGTGAATGTTTCACAGCACTGGACCTCCGGAGGAATTTGTCTCTTGGGGATGCTTGTTTGGGGAGAGACAGGAAAGAGTGTTATCAGGGAGGAATATTGCATTTTGGTTTCTGCAAAAAATGACAAAGAATAAAGAAAGCATGAGGAAAAATCATTTTCATGCTCAGCTAAGGCAAGGGAGCTGGGATGGGCAACATGGCAAATGCTCATACATTAAATTAAATAATTCTCGTGTGTGCAAATAAAGATTTTAGTCAGAGTTGTGTTTGGTTTGAAACTCACTTTTTTTTTTTTTTCTTCTTGTTCAGAGAGCAATGCAGTCTGAAATCATTGATAAAACTCCTGCAAGTCCACAGGCAAAGCAGTAGCAGCAGGAGGAAAATTTATAGCAGCTTATTATTAATTTCTTGAGGCATCTATATTACAATGGATGGGAAGACACTTGTGCAAAAGACAGAAAGCTTGCAACTCATCTCACCCACAGAGCTTTCACTTGACCCTTTTGAATCATTGCATTAAATGTGCTCCCATTTAGCAAGAGCTGAGCAAAGAAACAGATAAAATATTCACACATAAGCTCATGTGTGTTTTTTTATTCTCTGAAATAAAAATAGTGGAAAAATGCTGAAATATCAACATAGTCTCAGTGCATTATGCTTACTCTGAAGAGTGTCATCTTACTCCAAAGGAGTCCCATTGAAGCCATTGACCACCGATCTAACTTAAATTGCTTATATTAAATATTATCTTGTGAGGGTTATAAATTGGATCCTGTCAGATCTAAAACTTCTTTTGTTGGCGGGAGCACTTCCACTCATGCTGTGTGTCAAGATCTTTTCCTAAAGCATAAACCCATTATCCTGCAATGCCAATGTGTGAACCCAGCCTTCAGCTGTCCACTCCTACCAGCTAAGCTACTGGGCTGTTTTTCACACCCAGGGAGGCATAAGGTTGACCTTACTCCAAATTCTGATGTTGTGGGTACCTAGATCTCTCTGAAAAGTACTCCTGAAGACCTAGACCTTAACATTTGTCAAGCTTTCCATGAATGCCCTATGGAAGACAATAACAAAATGCCAGTAGAAGCTGCGAGAAGCAAGGAAGGAGCTGAAATTGGTCTTATTTTACCACTGACACCATTAGAAGTGGAAATAACCACAGAGACCATGCTAAGAGAGTTCTCCCTGTCTTGTAAGAGCCTCACATCCCTCTGCACAACTCATTGCCCCAGCGTCACATTGTGGGGGGAATGGGTGCTCTGAAAATCAGCCTCCCTTCTGAGAGGGAATAAATCATAGCCCAGTGAGAGTGGGGATCCTATGCCAACATTCCTGCACAGAGAAATGGGCAGCAGACGAGATCCTGCAGCTGGTGTACGCCGAGTACAGAACACCAAGGCCTTGAACTTTTTCCCCCTCCTGGGTCTCTTCCTGTGTTCCCCCTCCTTTCTCGCCATCTCTCCCTCAAGCCCCTGGGAGAGGAAACAAAATTTATACCACTGTGCCCTTAAAATGCTGACTTTCCATGTTTACAGGGATTGTTTACACAGAAAATTAATCAGTTACGGTTTTAAATTTTAATTAAAGATTGCTTTCCACTGTTATTGCAAAACAGACAAAAGCCCATAAAATGTATATTTGACTGCCGTGCTGTGTTGTCTTTGGATCGGCAAGCAGACTTGAGATCAATCATGCGTGGTAGTTTTTGAACTTTTTTTTTTTCCTAAACACAACACTCTTCACACAAGTGACACTATTTTATTTTATTTTTTAAATGCCCTTCAAAATAAAAGACAGACTGCACAACAATATGGAATTCTCCTTCATGCCTTTCTTTTTAAGACCAAAAATGAGATCCTTACTCTCAAGCTGACCGTGGGATATTTTAGCCATTAAAAACCACAAACAGAATCACAGCTTCCATAGTAAAGGCCCCAGACTTGCTTACTTCAAAGACAATAACAAAACTCCCACAAACTTTGATTCAAGTGTTTATTACATGCTGTTTGTTCCCACAGCTGCAGTTTCTGGTTTGAAAATAAAGTGTGGCCATTTCTTTCTCCAGATCGCATGGCCATTAGCAGAGACTCAAGATCATTTTGGGATTAGCCATTCAAGCCTGCTTTCCTACAGTATTTATCCATGGCATATAGATGTCTCCTGAAACAACCTGTGAAAGAACATGACTCTAAGAAACTGAAGCTAGCCCAAAAATTTTATAGTCGTGATGGAAAGCCATGGTTAGGTCTACTGTGCCTGTGCGCTCTTAGAAGTTCAGTCAAGCACTTATTTTCTCTTGAAAACAGTAAATTCAGATTAATAGATCACCGATGCAAGTGTAACTGCTGAACTAAAACAGACTCCTGTTTCTTTAGAAATATTCTATTCATATAAGTCAAATATTTTTTTTCCAGCCTTTTTGTTATTTATCCAAAGATGCATGAAAAATTGTGAAAACTCTAGCAAAATGAAGTTTGACTACATTAACACAGATGCTTGATAGGCCAGATTTCAACAGAGTCAAATAGCCAGATAGAAATCATTGAGGTTTGAAAGCCACCATGCTACCCACTAATCATTCTGGGGACCTAGCTGTCACAAAGAGATTCCTGTAACAGAGGACACTCTTCTGCTTGCTATGACACAATGAGAAGAGACTTTGCTAACTCCACAAGGAAGATGATGTACATATTAAAATTATATCTAATTTCTTTCCAAAGATAAGAACACTCACAGGTCAGGCAGCAACGTGAGCATCTGGACCACCAAATGTTAGGCAGAAGCTTCAGGTTTGCTGCTACACAGTGCAGCAAGCATAGGAGAGAAAGGAGAGAAAAAGCTCTCAATAGTCCCCAGAAACCAGAAAAAGAAAGTGTGTTAAAATAATCAGTTAAGGTAAATGATCATTGAAAAGCCTCTCTTTACACTGAAGTCTGCGGCAGAAATTACTTTGGGTTTCTAGAATCCCTGCAGTTCTGAGGAAATGGAGGAAATCAGGGATTTTGCCCAGATGTTGTATCTATTGTAACAACAGAGGTGGCAAATCATCAGGAAGTTCGACAGCATGTTCTACTACTGACAAGCAGGCAAACATCTATGAATATTTTATCTGACCTATATCCAAATTATTTTAGCAGCTTTGGTCCATGAAACTACTCTGGAAACATTGCCAGAAAGATAACAAGTTATGGTATGAAGGTCACAGTGAGAACAGAACTTTGAAGGAAGGTGTTTGGACAAGAATAGAAACATCTGTTAGTAGAGATGTCCTAGGACGGTCACTGCAATGTATGGGGTATCAGCTTTCAGCTTACAGCTTGTGAATGACAGATTCATAGAAGTTAACAGCAGAAAGACCATTTCAGTCCTCTCTTCTGCTAGACTGCATACCAGAGGTCATAAAATTTCTTTGAATTCTTTTCCTGCTTTGTCCAACAGTTGAGGTTACCCTAGGGTCATCATGGAAGGGAATGGGAGAGAGATTATTTAATCTGAAAACTTCATTTGGTCATAGGCAATGAAAACAGTATTTGGAGTAAAAGTCACTGCTTTAAAGTTTAGCTTGTGGAAGTATATATACATATAAAAGTATATATGCATATATACTCTTATACCATATATGTGTATATTTATACCCATATATATGTATCATGTTTCTAGTCTAAATTTGTCAAGCTTCACTCTCCAACCAAAGTAGCAGTACACAGTACTTGACAAAGTACTTACACCCACTCACTTTTGCCTGAGATCAAGTCAATTCTTTATCTTGTCTCCAACAGCTCCTCGAGAGTCTGTCTCCAAATCATTTGTCAATCCTTTGTTCATTCATGTGCTATTCTCTAAATCACCCCCACTCCTCATTTTTCAGAACCTTCAGGGTGCATCTATAGTCTCCAGATCGGAAGAGTATTTTTGAAGGAAGTCTCACGGTCATCCTCACTTATGCTGCTTCACTTCACACTGTCAGCTATCTCAGATGGCATGAACTGGACTTTTTTCCCAGATAAAACTATGTGAGAAACAGTGCTCCAACCCCAGTGAACCCCAACTGCTAAGGGGACAGCGGGTGCTCTGCATTAATTGCTTCACTGTACAGATCCTCTCTGATTGCAGTGAACTAGTTTTGAACAGAGGCACAACCTCAGCTGTGGATGCCAAGATCTGGATGTGATATTTCAAGAGTGGCAACACAAGTGCCAAAGAGAGAGCTATTATAAACACGCTTTTACTCTACACTCCTTAATCTAGATGTACATGAGTCTTTACGATCATAACCAACGAAGGAGGCGATGCAGCATGGGAAGAAAATATGTATATAAACAGCTCCCTGCTACTGAAAATTATATGGAGAACTGAGTATGAACAGAGACCTTCTGTTAGGCAATTTCAAATGGGAAGAAAGTTCCTAAAATAGGAAATTACTGCATCATCTGCAATGATTTTATTTTTCTTCCATTATTTTCAAAATCTTCTGCTATTACGTAGACCCTAGTTTGCCGAAAAGGTGAAGTATTTGCTCTTCAGTTGTTTTTATGAGCTGCTGCTACTGAAAAGTTGCCAACAAATTATTTGCCTTCATGTGTAACTAAGTCACCTTTGGGATTCTAGGAGACCTAGGTTAACTTTCCTTGGAAATGTTTATTACTGGCCACTTACAGATATGTCTGATCTTCAATTAATACATGAAATATTGTCTGTTTCTTTTCTTAAATGTCTTCTAAGGCATTTCATGGACACATAAAATCTTCAGCTATTATTTTGAGGAGTACCCGTGATAGCAATTGAACTCACTCACTAAGTGCATTTTTGTGCTAATTAAATATTCCAAACTTCTATCAAGATTATTGTCACCTATTTAATGGTTCATTGAGTTTATGGGCCATGCAAGTCTCTCTTTTATATTTTCACCAGGATAGTTAAAGCAACTATTCTAGTAATGACAAATTAAGGAACATGCAGAGGAGATGAAAGAACCTCAGTACAGTAGGCCCAGTTTTTTTTCCTAACTTATGCCAATTTTATCATCCTGTAATGGCATTGACATTGATGGAATTAGTCTCCATTTTCTCTGGTGTCAGTGACTGATAACTAGACCTGCTTAGCTGATATTGAAATATGGTAAACATGGCAATCCATATATTTGATCATCTTGACTCTCTAACCCCTCTCTAAAAAAATGCAAAAGCCTGTACTACAGGTCCCATCTATGGATAGATATTTGAATCAGAGATGGGAAGATTCAAATAATATTGTCCTTCATTTTACCAAGAAGAATTTTTATCCTTTGGACTATTTACCTGTTGGCCAATGGGAGAGCACATTCTGCCAATTTGCAGTCAGAGAAGACAGTAAGTGTGATTCTGTAGGCACAACTATATAAAAAAGGAGTGCAACATTTAAGATTAGGTGTAAAATTATCATTACTGGAGAAAGACAGGGAATGGTTGTTTGGAAAGACTTTTAGAGAATTCCTGCCTTCACTAGAAATCTTTGAAACAAATTGAAAATAAAGTGCAAATCAAGGACTTTCTATAAATTACTTTTTGGTGGTGGTGGTTTTCTGGGGGTTTGGTGGGTTTTTTGGTTTTTTTTGTTTGTTTGTTTGTTTTTTCGGTTCAGTGCCAACGGGGTTTTGTTCTGAAATCAGCAAGTTTATTGGTGGAATGTTCCATAATAAACCCATAATTTTTGCTGTTTCTAGTTTTAACTTAATATGAATAGATGCAATATTACTGCTAATAGCAATGCAGTTTTCTAAAATTAATAAGTGAAACATTGTACTGATATTGTACCTCTCACCTCCAGGTGCAGGATGCAGAATTTTCAGAAGAGCCTACTTGATTTAGGGTTAGAAATCTAATTGACTGACAAGACCTTGCCTCACTTAGGGGCTAATGAATGTTGTATTGTGACTGTTTTTCTTAAAAAGTAACATCAAACTACTTTCTATTCATAATAAATTAACACATTTTGGAGACTTCTTAATATTTGCCTCCACAAAGCCATAATTTTTATCTGAACAGACCTGCAAGCACCTGTTGTAGCCTGTTTTAAAAATGAGGTCTTGGAGCTTTCAGTTAATACCTCATAGAAATAGCAATGTGATTTCAGTGGCACTGATCTGATTTCTTCTAATGCAAGACACTCACGTTTTCCCTAAGTATCCCATGCATAATTCATATGGGGGCTCATATCTGATTATTTATAGACCTTCCTATGACACCCCCTCAGTGAATATTTGCACAGCTCCAAGATAGCAGGGTGAAACTTTCTCCTGAAGAAAATTTCCAGCTAAAGACTCAGCACCACTTCAGTTTTACTTAGGTTTCAGAACAGCTCTAAGTACAGCAGAAGTGGCACAGAGATTTCATAGCTCTAGTACTCTGCACAGGAGAATATTTCCAACCTTAGCTCCCTACATCCTGAAGTAGAAGAGCTAGTCCCCTCAGAGCCATCCTGTGGAGCAGGTGAGATGGCTTCCCAATAGCTGTAGGGAGAGACTGTGAAAGTCACGAAGGGAATCCAGCTCTTCCAATTCTCCAGCTCTTCATGGCAGGAGCTTTCTTTCATGCATGATCAGAAATAGAATATCCTTCTGACTTCTTTGAAGCATGAGCATAGAAAGGAGGACTGCAAAGACAGAGGATGTGTAGCTGTCTCTTGTGTTGAAAATATTTTAATGATAATAAACATCTTCTTCCAATCTAAATTTTATATACAGCAATTTAAGTCTGTTATTTCTTTTTCTACCCACAGTGTAAAAACAGAAGCATTTTACTCCTAAGCTCCCTATTCTTACATATTGGAAGACCACATTCAGGCCATACTTAAGTCTCTTCTCCAGACTGAATCACCCCAGTCCCTTCTATCTATCCTTACAAGACCCACCCAAAGATGCTAATCTACTCAAAGCAAAGAACTGTCCTCCATTGGGATGAATAAAGAACACAGTCCTCATTGGATAGTTGAGTGCTCCTTGGAGCTTTCTTTCCTAGACACCACTTTTGCATTTTCCTCATCTTATGATCACAGAAGGGAGCAGCAGAAGTCTGTCTGTCTTGCAGCTTCATACAGAATCCATATGTCTTGCGCTCAATATGTAGTTCTCTGTCTCTCCACGGAATGTCAGCTCTTCCCTGATCTTCCTGCCCTAAATGTCTCTTGCTTTCCTATCTTCCTGTGTGCTTTTTCCCTCCTGTGACATTTGGATGAAGGATTTTAGAAGACAATACGCATGATAAATGTATACGTGTGTGCATTTTTTAAAAGAAAAAGTCATGGCTACTGATAGAAATACTCTCAAAAGCCACAATGTAGAAAGTGGTGGTGTGAGCCCGAGTTTTGTTCTCGTTCACAGGGATTTTATTCGCATATTTTACTGTCAGTTTCTTGACATTTTTGTCAGCTTGGATCCGGAGGCCATAGTTGCCGCCAGCAGGTCCTACCACATTTTTATTCTCCATTGTATTTGCAGGGAATAAATAAAAACAGAACAAGAGTGAAAGCAAGAGAGAGACATGGCAAGAAAGAGTCAGAGGTTACTAGAGGAACTGCTTTATGCATTTTTTTCCCTGCTAAAGAACATCCACCCAGCAAAAAACGCCAAACCACCACAGAGCATTTTTCACTGAGAAACTTCTTTCCTCAATTACACAATGCAGACTTCAGGCAAAAAAGTTAATATGTTTGCATAAGAAAACTCTCCCTCCAAATCTTTATCCATCTTGTTCTTTCTCTTTTTTACTTTTTTCTTTTCTTTCCTGAGTGTTTCCGGGCTGCTGTGAGATTTTTCTCACAGTACATCTATTGTTTCCCAGTCACATCACCACTTACTGCAATCAACTCAGATTTCTTTCTTTATGTTTCTTGCTAGAACCATGAGATTTACACATGCAACAAATAAACAAAATCTACCATAAGGTTATAAACAAGTTGACTATAGAAGTGTTTATTCCTTAAGGCTTTAAATGTTGTGAACAAGAGGGAAGAATAAAGACTCTCTTCTCACTTATGAACTTACAAATTAAAGGATGATTCCCTACGCTTAGTTTCTGTTCCATCAAATCTCTTAACACGGTGCCTAGAATTGACACTGTATTTTTCCTGTGTATGAGTCATAGGAAGACACTATAGGAACATCTCAGGTGTGTCCCAGGATTAATGCAGTCTCTGAGAAGTGAAAATTTCAGTCTCTTTGGATGCCATCCATACTGATTTGATGCTCCATACTGATCTTTGTTGAGTTTGGTATAGCTTTAAGTCAAAGTTCCTTCACCATGAGCTCTTGCAAGGCTGACACACACTTGTCTTCAGCCTGTTCAGCTGCCTTCTCAATAAAAAGCCTCACAGGGATAAGAAAATCGCCTTTCTTTGTGTTCTTCCAGGATGCAATACAGAGCCCATTAGTGATGACAATGAGTGTCCCACCTTCAGTTGCCTTTGGATAGGGCTCCATGGTCTCAGTCTCATGTTTCAGGCCTCCCAATAGTTGTGTCAATTATTGCAGTAGTTCCTGACATCCACTCATCCACTAACAATTGCATCGACACCATCAATTTCTTTTCATGTATGCAATTTAGCAGTAGCCACAATGGTGTTCAGTCTCTTATGAAGTAGACCAGACTAAAAATGGTGACAGGGAGGTTGAAAGCCTCTTTAGTCATCAAGCTACTCAAGCAGGTGCTTTCTGAAGTAGGAAGAAAAAGTCAAGTCTTTTAAAAGTCAGTTGCACAGTAAGTGCTGCATCTCTTACTTCAGACAAAGGGAGTTTTGTAGAGTCCCATCATCTACACAAGTGAATTGGGAATCGGATATTAAAGACAAAAAACAAAGAGATATCTGTCCTGTGGCTTGGGGCACTGATCAAAACACAGCGTGGGAGGGCAGCCGAGAGGTTAACCCTTCCTGTAGCCTTGAAACTGCACTGAAAATGGCCTTTGTATGATAGAGAATAAGCTTTACAAACCCCAAATTCGTCGGTCATTGTGGTAGTGAAAAGATGTCCATTGAAATGGGGAATGGATCATGTTTTTGTTTCTTGCATATAAAATTGTTTTCTGAGACTTTCAAATGACCTTTCCATGGGTACTGAACTTTTCATCATTTACTAACATTCAAATATACAAGCAGTTGCCCAAAGGGACTGCCACATATGGCAAAATAGATTTCATCCATTAATCCCCTTCTCATTGTAACACTGAAAAGGGAGCCAGAAAATGTGGGTGAACATCAGATAAGTTTGAAATATTGTGAAGGTCTGAAAATCATATTATGAATTTTGGCTGAAATAACATTCCCTCTTGCCATTTTCACATCCTGAATAAAATGAGCACATGGACAAAACCTTGTTCCCACTGCTATCAAAATGAACACTCCCTGATTACATTTGAGAAGATTTAGCCCTTCAATATGTTGACATCAAAATGGAAACCAAGTCCTTAACTTGATAGGATTTAGATACGTCTTCTAGTCAAATAGACAGTTATGGCTTCCTATTAGAAGAGTAATTAGATCCTACAAAACAGCTTCAGGATAGAATTGAGAGACAACCATATATTTTCTTTGGCTAAATTTAACTCCAATTCATTGATCCAGATTCTATTCAGGCTTCAGCTGAGTGCCACATCTTGCACAATACCAGGCCTTGAAAAGGGATGGCTGAGATGGAAGAAAAGTGACATGTCAATGGACTCAGAAAGGCTAAAAGGTCAGGTTAATACTCTGGAAGTCAGGACAGGTCAACTTTCTATTTTTTATGTTCACCTGTATTTCTTTCCACACTTCAGTTCTTTATTGCTATCTTTCCTACATAAGAAACAGGAATCTGTCTTCAAGGTAACTTCTAGGTAGGCATTGCTTTGCAGCAATGCTCTGGACTTGAAATCTGATCTGGGAAGGCATCACCAGGCTTGTAGGTATTCAATAAAAAGAAAATGAGCTCAATATTTATATTTTTATGTGATTAAATATAGGTACAAATGTCCATACTATAGGCAGAAAGACCAATTACATCATGATAAGTCCACGCAGTGCCTGCCTTTTGTCTGAAGGTCTTTGGGAACATAAGTGTAGAGGCAAATCCAGGTATGCGTGTCTCTGGAAGCACCTGCCCACTGTCACGCCGTACCAAGGCACCACCTGCACAACTTGGCAGGCCAGTGCTTTTGGAGTCACAAAACGCTTAGGGCTCTCCTTCAGTGTATGATCAGCTGGCAGCTTTGGTGCAGATGGGGACAAGAGGGTACATTGTACAGCTGGGTAATCTCTCCAGTATTTCACGTCAGTGCTGAACAACGTAATAAAAGTTTTCAGATGAAAATACTAAGCTGGCTGGAAGGCAATAATTCATGTTGGGTTTTATGACACTGGCCATTTAAGAGCTGTAGGAGTGTTTGAAGCAGGAACACAGCCCATATTCCAGCCAGAGTCTAACTCCAGCTCTACAGCAGCAACGTTTTCCACACAAGAAGATTTTTGCCCAAATCTGATAACTTGCCATCTCCATCTGGGAGGGCTATGTCTATCTTTGGAAGCTAATAATGTGCAAAGGAAGGTGCCCAGAGGAGTGATGTAACTCCGTTATATTGTGTGTGATTTCTGCCTACTGCAAAAACTACTAGGAGTAAAAATATATGCATACATATACATAAACTATTCATTTTATGAAAGAGGGAATTCATAAGGAGCTGCATCTGGGACAGAGTAAGAGCTATTCCCCACTCAGTTAATAATAACAAGACCCAGAAGTCAAAAGTGGGCAGGTCATAAAGGGATTTATAAAAACATTTCATATGCAAGTAAAATGTGGTGCAATCCATTATGTAATATTATTTATATACATTTATTTTTTTTTTTTACCATGTCTTTTGATTTAAATTATTTCCCTCTAAATCAGGAGTTGTTTAAATACTTGGTTCTTTGAAAAACACAGTGGTAGTCGACCATTTGCCTGTCTGGTCTGTTCTGGGATAGGTGTTTCATCCTAATCACATATTCTGCAAGCAAAAGCCAGTGAGATGGAACTTGCCTTCTGTGTTTTTCTCCAGCAGGGGCTGGTGAATCAGTGTGGAGCCCATCCTGGAGTCATCAAAACACACCAGGAAGGCCATAGTGTGCTACAGAATGCTGAATAACACTGTCTGTGTCTGCTGCTCCAGCACTGTGGACCATGTCAGTGAAAAGAGAGTACAGGTCTGTTACAGGCTAAAAGCTCAACCAGAACATGTCTCTCCTGTGTTGGTGAAGCATGAGTAACACTGACCTTGAAAGAAGCTGGTTTGATATAGGAAAGGATATGGTGACTGCTTGGACATAGGTGTACAAAACTTGACTGGCATATTGGGGGCTGCCCTCCTAAAAGGTTACTTGGGATTTAGGAATCAAGATATTATCTATCAATACAAGCTCAAAAGCAATCTCTTTATGACTGCTTGCTTTCTAACAGCGTCAAATATGAAGACATTTTTACAGTTGTAACATAGAAAGCAATGTATTCAGAAAGATAGGAACCACATGGTGATGAGTGTGCAAATGGCATGTAGGCGCACAGGCACACACAGGCAAACACAGGCACACACAGGAGCACAATTTGTTGTCAAGATTGTAAGAATATGTACTGGAATACAAGCAAAACTGATAATTGAAATACTAAAGGGAAAAAAGGCACTTTCCCACAAAAAATCAGACACATGCCAGTGGTACTTTCCCAACCTAACTGAGAGGAAAAGCCCTCTTGGCTAATTCACTGCAAAGCTAATGAAAACCAGACAAGGGCTTGAAACCAAAAAAGCTTTATGTTACAGGGAAAACAAAGCCTTCCAATGGAAATTATTCATTAGAAGGAACTGGTTCACTGAAATTAACAAAAAATATGTGAGAGAAACACCATACTGAATGTGTTTTTGGTGATAACAATCTTACATTTATATACAGCACATTTCAGCCAGATGGACTCCAAAGTGCTTCACAAGCTTTGGTGCTTGTACAGATGAAATATAAAGAATCACTTTTATTCCCCGCCATTGAAATGTATCTTTGCTGGGTGAATCACTGCAACTGCATAAAAATGCATTGTGTCACTCATTAGTTTAGTATCTACGTGGGCAGACAAGTTGACAGAACTTAACTATCAAGGTTTTTCCTTACTCTATCTGGCTACAAGGGTTAACACCCTCACCCTTCAGAAAAAAAAAAGAAATTAAAACAAAAAATTACATGTTATTAATGCCTATAATAGTCAGAGCTCATTTTCTTAAGATGGTGTTGTCCTAAGCAAATGTGGAGAGATTGTGTCATTAACTGTCCAGTGGGAAGAACACCCATTTCAGTCATCAATCACAACACAGCCCTTCGGGTTTTCCATAGAAATCTCCAAAACTGCATCATGGACAATTTACAAGCCTGGATGTGGGTACCCATCACAGGCACCCTGGCTGCAGCCGCTGTGTGGATTAGGGAAAGCCTCTCTCTGCTCTTGTCAAACTTCTCTGACAGCCCCGACACCTGAAGCACGGGGCGGTGCGGGGAGAAGCTTTCACACGGTGACCGGGAGCTCCATCTTGCAGATTTGCTTCCCCTCCCGTTACTTTATGAAAATGGATTGTCAGAGCAGCTGGTGAGACAGAAGTGTCTGCCTGTATCTCAGTGTGGCTGGTACTGTGATCCACCACCAGTACATGCTGAACCAGGCTCCAAATGGGGAGGGGGAAGGGGGCAGTTTCATTTGCTGCCAAATCCCTTAAGCAGTTGCTTGTTTTGTCTCTCTGTCTGAGCAGATTTTTCTTTGCTTGTCTTCTTACTCCACCTGCAATGTTTTAACTTTTGTTTTCAAGCTGCATTTATTTTTTTCCTTGCCACACTGTTTTCTCATAAAAGGGAGGGACAGAGGGAGACATGCACACACTTACAGAGTGGGTTTATTTTTATTTATTTATTTTTATGGATGCAGAAGATGCTGCCAAGAGGGAGCCTGCAGTTACTGAGCTGAGCAGGAGGGCGGGGAGGTTGTCAGCTCTCAGAGGTTCTTGGTGCTCGGAGGCTGATTGGAAACACCATGCGTGACAGCACACAAAAAAAGACACTCCTCGGATTGCCAAATTTCACAGTCCCACCTCAATACCTCCAGAAGAGCTAGGAATACTTCCTGCCAAGGAGCTACTCATTCATTAGCCTATTATTAGAAGTGATTTCCCACCCTCTGTCTATAGCTAACTGCTGCTTTTTATGTATGATCTGCTCCAAGAGAAGGTCAAGTAGATTTTGACCAAGGACCACTGAAGGCACTGATGGAGCATCCCTAGATGGGCAGGCTTTGGCCTAGATGGGTTGCTTCCCAGCCCAAAGGCATGCAAGTGATCCTCCACCTCAGAAGTTTTCCCTCTCTCTGTAAGCTCAATATTAACAAGAGCTGTGAGGATCATTTATCCTTCATCTGCGTTCCCAAACCAGGACTGGGACATCACTGTGTTAATCCAAACACAGCCAGCTGAACATGTGTGGCCAGGACCAAGTACTCAATGACTTCTGCTGACAAGGTTTATGGCATAGATGTGCTGTTATGGGCTAACTGTCTGGCACTATGTCAAATGGTGAAGTTAATAACTGTGGTAATAAAAGAGTAATGCTGGAGAGCAGTGAAAACAAATGAAGGATTTTTCCCTCATTGACATGTAAACAAATTCACTGTTGTCAGCATTTTCAGTGAAAAGAATTGCTTTCTATTGGGAAACAAACCTAGAAAGATTGAAAACTGCCAAAGCAGGGGAGTTTTCAGCCAGATCTATTATTTTTATATACTCACACACCTGTAGGCATGCACAGAACAAGATATATTTTAAAGGAGAATTCCTTCCACATGGAGAAGTTATATTAAATCATTTCCCAGTCAATCATCTTCCTTCCAAACTTGGAGACTCAGTTTATCTAATGTTCTGACTAGCTGATGAAAGCTTCTGGTCTTCCAGTGTTTCCAATGCATTATCCCTAGCACTCCTAAAAGAAATCAATATTGGTAAAATAATAAAAAAAAACAGGCATGTGAAAAATAGAGAATTTTCCTTGTATGGAGAGAATTAATACATTCACTTTGCAAGATAAATGGGATGAAAAGGATAATAAAATGTTTCTAATCCATGAGGGTCTTGTATCAATTTAAATCGTACAAGGTAGGATGCACTGGCATGAAGAGTGCTGATTTTAACACTTGAGTGGATTTTTGCAGAGGTTTTTCTTCATTTGCTAAGATCTACGGGTCTACAGCTGGAAGATTCAACCTGTCAGTCTGGTCTGAGTTCACAGAAGGTCACGTGGTGTATACCTCATGAAGGTACATTTAGCTTTTTGTTCTCTAAACTTGTGTTTTGTGGATGATAATTTGAGGGAAGCTCTTTCAAGGCAACTGTGAGGTAAAGCTGGCTTTATGACTTGTATTTCCATGACTCCTGACTTTGTCTGTTTTGACAGTTGTGCTGGTGAGAGAATGTGGCTATAAATCTACAGCACCAAATTCAATCTGTTTAAAATGAATTTTTGGAAAGGGTTTTACCTGAGCAACCAGGTATCTGCTTTCTTCTGATATCTCTATGCTGGAGGGTAACTGCTCAATTACATATTAGCTGTCTCCAAGGAACCTCTGCATAAGCTCCTAAATATGTTTTCTGGTATCCGTGGTCTGCATGAATTTTATACATCTCCTTCTCCAGGACTTTATAAGTCAGCCATAAAAGTTTGTGATGGGGTGGAACATAGTGATGTCCATAATCTCAGTCTGGAAAAATGGTTTATGTAAAGTGTCATTAAAATGGATTTGGCTATTTTTTATTTTTATTTTCGTCAGCAAGCAAAAAACAGGAAGGGGGAAGGAAGGGAGAAGGCATTCAATGCTGGATACTTTTTTTTTTTTTTTTAACTTCTGTGATCAGTAAAAGAAAAGGGAAAGCTTTGATTTTTTTAACCTGTGTATGACTCTAGAAGAGAGGGGCTTAACCCCTTTGGAAAGAGCTAGAGTGCTCATGTATTCACATTATTAATGGCTTTTGGTAATGATTTTACTGCACAAATTGTTATGAGACTGTTACAATGCAAATGGGATACCAGTGACATTTTCTATCTGAAGACCCCAACCACAGACCACTGATATCACTGGAAATTCTCCTGTTTAATAGATTTTGGATCACTCTCAACGCTCATAACAATGCGGACTACTTATTACTTAGTGGCATTCATTTCGCACCAGGACTACAGAGTAGGTACTGATGCTGAAAAGCCTTTCCCCCCCCGCCCCCGTAACACTGTCTCCTCAAGAATTGCCGCTGAACGTCCTTGAAGACATAATAGCTTCATAAACCCAGGTATGATTTTTCACAGGTAGTTCACAGGGCTGTCAGTTCCTGTGCTTTTTAATTCATAGTTTGAGGAGTCTGCCTAAAAGCCAGGATGCATGTGATGACAGGAACCCCCCCATAAAAGTCTCCAGACATTTCAGCTGGGCACAAAGACCTGTAGGTATGACCTGGGGACATGCTGAAGGCTGGGGAAAAAAAAAAACAAACCAAAACAAAAGAGAAAGTAAAAGCAGCAGGCAAATAAAAAGTATATATTGCACATACTGTGTTTTTTGGGTTTTTTCTTTTTTTTTGCTAGTGAAAGTGAGTAGCTGTGAGTAAGCCATACTCAAAATCATGGAGAATGTAGGGCAGCCAAATGCTTAGTTTTGCTTAACTCCACCTATACTTGCAGTTTTGCCCAGGCTTACAAGGGATGTCTGGGAATTTCCTTAGGGCCACATGCACTGCGTGTCTCAAAGTCACTGGGTTGGGTGAAGGCCTTAACGCTGAATTGCCTCTGGAGGCACATCTGAGTGCTCCAAATCTCCAGAGCCTGACCTGCTGCAAAAGCCTGGAGCAGCTCACCCACCCTGCAGCCTGTACCTGTGAAATCCCCGTGATTTCGCAAGCGGAGGAACGAAGAAAACGGCTCCGCAGGCCACAAACTCAGCACCGCATTCAACAAGCTCCGGTAACCGCGCTTGCCCACGCTGGAGCCTGGTTTGCAGCCGCGCTCCCCTGAGAGCCTGGGTGGTGACCCCGGCGAGCGGCACGGTGGCAGAGGCACAGGCTGTGTTGGCAGCTGCTCGCCGGCTACTTGTGCGTGCTCACAAACAAGCCTTGTAGCACAGGGCAGGCGTGAGAGGTGGTAGTCGCTCCGTTGCTTGTTCCTGAACAGGGCTGGAAAGAGTTAAAGGCAATAATGTGCCTCGGCATGGTTTGTTTGCACCACCGCCTGGGCTGACTTTTTTTGTCAGCCCTGTGACCTGCAGGCACACACCTGGTCCCAGGGTCAGGTTACAGCCAGGATCCTTGGTCTGAGGGTCAGGACCTGGCTGATGATAAGAGGGGGAGGCCCTCCTTTGGCAAAAGCCATCACTTAAAGAAACAAGAGAATATTAAGGAATATTAGATGTCACCCCGTCTTCCTTTAAGCTTCATTTCCCTTCCTTTAATTTTCACAGAAGGTAAGTACTAAATATTTCAGGGAGTCACGGTCAGGGGAAACTCCACGAGGTGCCCTTTTCATTATGGCCTGGCTGTGAATGTGCTGGGAAAAAAAAAAAAAAAAACCGAAGGAAAAGTTGGTGGGCTGCCCTTATAAAACTTCAGTGAGCTACTGTTAATTATGAGACTAGATTGAGACTGAACAGCTCTAGATTGAGCATTTCAGCTCTCCCCTACTGCAGCATCATTTAAAAACTGTAAGAAAATGTCAGTGAGGAGAGACCATCTGTTTTCCAAGTGGAAGCCCACAGAAAGAAGAAAGAAAGAAAAAAGAAGAAACAATGCATGTATAAACCTTCAGCTGATGCTTATCTTTGGGTAGCTGGCTTGGAGGGAATTGCAATCAGTTTAGGGAGTTCCAGGCTCCAGTTTGGCATAATTTAGGCAAATCATAAACAATAGTGATGGACTGTATGTGTTTTTGGTAATGCTGTTTTACTTATTTCACAGACAGGTAAACCAGAGCACACAAAAAAAACCACCAAACCTTACTTGTAATGGCCAAATAACCTGAGAGTGAATCCTGATGCTCTTTCTTATGTTCTAATCACTAAACAGAACTGTCAGAGATGTCTCAGAGTGCTTAATAAATTGTGCCCGGGGGTTTATTTCCCTATGACTGAAATGCAGCTGGACTGAAACGCTGCTGTCAGTTTGCACAGACTTAGCTCTGTAAAATGGGGTGTTGCCAAAGGAACTCATAGGGGAAATTTTCGGTACAGTTGGCAAGGTGTGATTACAGGCTCTGGATTAGTGCCAGGATCTAATGCAGACCTAACACCCTCCTTCCTGGAAAAAGTGTGGGCTCCTTAATAGTCCTTAGTTTTATGTTTCACCTGCAAGTAAACGAGTGGCACCAATGGGAGATGGAGGCAGCTACAGTGCAGTGAGGACCATTAAATCTTCCTCATAGCCAAAGCATTTCATACTGATCAGTATTAGCCATTGACCTGATTTGTCAGCCTATCAAACAGGAGCCACATTCCAAGAATTACCCTTCTTCTCTCTTCATTCCCCAAAAACAGTTCATGGAAAGGCTTAGTCCGTAACACATTGGTGCTCTGGTATCCTGGTGCAAATGGAGAAATCAACACTAGGCACTGGATTTTGTAGATTTAATTGGGAGCAGGGGGGAGAGGGTAAATTTTTGTTCTTCTTTTTTCTTTTCTTTTCTTTTCTTTTCTTTTCTTTTTTTTTTTTTTTTTTTTTTTTCATTGGGCCTGTCTTTAATAGCTGGGTTCAGAAAGTTCACCTTCCTAGAAGGCATGAGATGTGATATCATCTAGTTAAAACTGTCCACTTCAGAAAGACAGCGTGACTTTAAATCTCTCTTGGCCCTTTGTAATAAATGTTATAGTTTAAGCAAGCAATGTCTTTCCATTAAAACTATAAACTTCACTAGAATAATTAAGACTGATTTAAAGTAAAATTAAGTTTGACATGTGGCAGGTGAAGCAGCGCTATTAATTTCAGCTGCATATTTGGCAACAATAGATGAGAGAAAATGGGGGGCATGGGTAAAAAGGGCAGAGCTATAAGTCCTTTCAGGCTCTTGGTCAAGTTGAGGGTGGAGAATAAAGAATATTTCAACCCTTTGTGGGTTATATACTGTCATTTGCCTTGTAAGTATGAAACAAGGGTTTGCATCTATTCTCCTTGACAGCAATACAAAGCTGCTATTATCTGTAATGTACTGGACCTGAGGTAAAAGGAGGAAAAGGGGAAATGAAGACTTAGAAAGATGTCCCTTCTCACTCCTTCAGCCTTTAAAAATTTTTACCTTTATTTATAGATAGTCTATATTTTTCTTATTAATTCTATAATTTCTAAGCTGTCCATCTTTGAAATTCCTATGGAAAATATTTATCTAGTCCTTGCATTATTTGAGAGGGGCTATTTTTCTGACTCTGGTTTTTGGATGCAGGCAAAGATGAAAAGAACCTCTTCAGAATTGTCTATGGTAATGAAATTGCATCCAAAGGACTACTCCAGGATCCATTTTCAGACTGATTTCTGATTTCATATCTAATTCCAGCAGAAGCCTAAACCTGACTAAGACCAGCCTGATTGAGTGCCCATATCTAGTAGAGACTAGTTTGGGTGTGAGCCTACATTGCATCCTCCACTGAGATTATCAAAAAGGTCTCGTTATTATAGTCATCAACCATCTCATTTCCTGCCAAGGAATATTGGCATGAACTCTCTCCAGAGTCCATCAGTGCCCTTGATCCTGAGAAATTACTGTTGAGAAATAGAAATAATTACGTTCTCCTCCTCCAACCCAGATGTGGTATCCATATCTTGACAGCTTTTCCTGTCCAGCATCAGCCAAGGGAGTGAAACACTAGTACCCAGGGAAGGATTTCCTTTTTTGAAATCAATAAATTCTAATTGCCAATCATGCAAATAAATATGCCTTGCTGGAGCAATGTTATAGTCCACCAGGACCGAACCACATTAACTCATTGAGGAAACTTCATCCTCTGATTGCAGATTGAAGTGAATGAAAATGTCTTTTAGGGGACCCTGCCACCCTGGTTCTGATGATTGAATTCTAATTACATACATATTACTTTTACCATGCTTGTTAATGACAAACATATCAACCTTTCTACCGGAAAGTGAACTAAAAATCCAATTTGAATAAAGAATTGCAAATGCCTTGTGTAAAAGACTGCACACAAAACAAACCAGATGTTTCAAGCTGCATAGAGAGAGCTTTACAGAGCAGCTGGGAGAATTTTTTTTTCCATCAGCCATTGGTAAAAGATATACATTGCCAGCAAACAAACTGCTTCCATTTTTAATACTCATATAATTGGTTTACTCCTGTAACCAATGCAATATTAAGCCAAAAGGCTGGTGGGGGGGAGTGAAGGAAAACAATGATACTGGTCAAAGTTTATAAAGGTCATGGGGTTTGTGGATGGGGAGGAGAGTGGAGGAGGATAGAGGTTATTTTTCCCCATAAAGCTTTCTTATTTACTGCAAGGTTGTGAAGTTTGGAAAAAAATACTAATAAAATTTATTGGCAGGGGTTGTAAGAAGATCATACCTTGGTTCTATTTTCAGCTCCAAACAGATTATAGGACAACGGAGCATAAATGGAAATTAAAACAGATTTAGAACAGACGTTAGGAAGCACTTTTTCACATCGAGGATAATAAATGTGTGGAATGGCCTATCAGGCAAGGTTGTAAAGGCAAAGACACTGGGATCATTCACGCAACAACTTGGGAAATAGTGCACTAAAATGGAATGAGTCTGGATGGTGAGGCGGCCTCTGTTTGGATTCCTGGGATGCTTCAACTCTGCATGTTAGTTTCTTTTTCCTTCGTTTTCAAATGACAATTTCACCAGTGATTAGTTGGGGTTTTTTTGGTTGTTTTTGGTTTTTTTTTCAGGCAGATTTGTCAATCGCTTTTTCTGGAAGGTGGAAGATTGCTCTTATTTCCTGTTTGACCTGCCTTGGTCTCTTAGGACAGGGTGTGCAGGAGAAAAGGAGCCACTCTGGAGAGCCAGTCCCATCTCTTGCAAGAGCCTGAGCAGAAAGTGGACTTTCATCTCAAACTGAAAATGGATTGATCTACCACCAGCTCAATTGGCCTGAGAAGGACATGTTAAACTTTTCCCAACAGATCTATCCTTCTCTGTGAGGTTGATTCTTATGGCCATCCCAGCAGGGTAGCTCATCCCTGCTCATGCAATGTATTCTTAGGTAAATTTCAGGATACTCCAGGAATACTTTCTAATGGAGAACTTCTGGCAAGATATAAAACCTAAAGCACCTACATTGTTTCCAGCACTACCTTTCTAATATGCACATATTTATACACTGTGAAGTCTTTTGAGGATTGTGTATGTGCAGAGAACTGAATTCTGGAGCTTAAAATTTGACCAATACCCACCCAAGTTTACATAACTTTGTATTTGTCATTTTCCAGAATTTAGTGGACACGTCTCCTGACATATTCTGCAATGCTCTTCATCTGGGCAACAAATGGAACTCCTGATATAAAATTACAGTATGTAGACACAAACACTCCAGGCCACCCTTCCTGCACAAACATACTGAGACTTTGAGGGGGACTTGCCTTTGGAGCTGACTGAAGATATGGGAAACTAAGGGAGCATGAAAACTCCTGAAAGTTCACCAAGTCATGTCCAGGTCATAAGACATCTGAAGGATCAAATTTGAAAAGCCTCACCCTGAATGCTGTGACAGGTCAGTGCAGGAGCAACCTCTTAGTGTTCACCAGAGGCATTACAGCCTCAGTTCACTGAAACTTCCTTGGGCCAGGTTATTAACCAGCATTAAGAGATTTCTACAGATAAGCACCCAGATAGTGTCACCCCACAAGATAGCACAAGAAACTTAGCAAATATAAAGTGACTAACCAGTGAGTCGTAGTCTACAACACCCATGTCCTTTAGTGTGTGTGTGTGGTGAAATAGCATATTCTAGCCAAGGATTTCAATGTGCTTTAAAACATAAATTATTTTGACAAAGCATCTCTGAAGGAGATAAAACTTACACAAGAAGAAGGTCAGAGCCAGAGAGACTAAGGGATTTGCCCAGGGTCACAGCACTGGTGAGTCTGTCAGTCATGGAGCAATTACAGGAATGTTGCTCTGCAGCCCATGCACTGAACATCCCAATCACAAACCATGTATATAAACAACGCATTACTTCTCCACTGCATGCACTGCAATGTAATCATATGAGTGATATTATTTTATTCATTTAGGATAAGGTATAGCACAAATCTGACTGAAGAAATCACACCTCTGCAGAAGAACTTAAAAAAAAATAGGTGCTGGCAGCTTTTCATATTCAAATAAGCAAGGATGCAACTAGAAATACATGAAAATATGAGCTCCCAGTAATGAAAGTAATCAAAGGCCTTTAAGGAAAAAAAAAAGGGGGCAAGAGTCTGATGACAATTCAGCTGCCCTGGAAGTACACCACCACTAAACTTTATTCAAAGGCACAGATGGTATTTATAGGCGATTTATGACAACACTGGAATCAGAAACAGTTGTATTGATCCCACCAGAACCAGAGAAATTGTATTGTCATACTGATGTCAGTTTTAAGAGAAATAAGCTGACTTACCTTACACCTGTAACTTGCTGTGAAAAGCTTTCTCTGATAAATCAAATCTTAGCAGACACATCTTTTGCCAGCTTGATCAATATAGTATTTACATGCATCAGTAAAAAGCACAAGGTTTTTAGTCTCAAAATAATAACTTGTTTTACATCCAGGACTGGGATTCTAGAAAGTGGCAAATCACAGTATCCTGAGTCACTGTTATGTTGCAAGAGGTTACCTGAAGGGTAATCCCAGAAAATGCTTTCCTCATAAATTACTCATCTCGGGTAATTTAGCAGAACAATAACCAGCTGACATCCGTGTAGCTGCAGTAGACACCCTGCAACATCCACAGGATTTCTGGGGCTCACTAACATGTGAGAGGGTGCCCATGCCAAAACCGTTTTGGTCTGAGGTGACAGGAGCATTCAAACCGCCCAGCTACTGAACAGAGACTGTGCCTGATCAAAATGCACAGTCAGTTGTCAGCTTGAATGGAAGGGACATTTGGCCTGAGTGGGCAAAGCAAAGCAGGATGCTCAGGGCTGGTTCCAAACCTGAGTCCTGCATGCCATGGTGGCAACAGTGCAGAACGTCCCTTTTTAAGAAATCATGTCTAAAAAAAATATCCCACATGTGTTTCTTGGTTTTGACCCCCGCCCCTTAAAGCCAAATTTATTTATTTACTTATCTTTTCCATAAGCCCATCCCTTGGATTTAATAGTAGCTATACTAGAGTCTGAAGTTAGATTAATCACATCCCACCAGCAGCATTTCAGCCGAGTGCAAGGAGGCCTTTTTTGCAGAGCATCTCTCGTGCCTGTCCCCCCGTGTGGTTCCAGTGGGGGCCGGTGCCCCGTGTTTACGGCAGAGGAATGCCGATGAGGGGCTGGGAGTCTTCATTGTCAGCCTGCCACCGACTCTCTGTGTGACTTTGGAATTAAACACAATTTCCCCATGGCTCGCTGTGTCCCTTTTTGTCAAAGCTGAGCCACACTGACAGAGGGTGATGTGTGGGGGAGGTTTACACTACCACTGCAATTTCATGTGCTATCCGTATCCCGTGGACAAATAAATACATTCACTTCTAAGGACAGTCAGTCCATGCCATCCATCATCACTATAGACACACAGAGGGGAAAAAATGGTTGTGAAATATGCCCAGAATTTGAGCTGGTTTCAATACCATCAGATGAGATGCCATTTCTTGGTGTAAAAGAGCTGAATGAAAGGCTTGAAACTGTGTGTATTAATTATAAGACTAGAGAACAAGGTTTGTCTTTCAGGATCATCTACATGTTTACTATGTTATAATTTCCAATTCATATTAATCAGAGGGTTCATGAACTCATAACTAAGAGTCATTTGCAGAATAAATAACTTTATCTGGCTTCTAAAAAATACACATATTAAATATGAAAAAATAGGGTTAAATATAAGCAATATGTTTAGGTAATTAACCTGATGTTTCCACAGATTAATTTAGCCTATATAGATGGCAAGACAACACCCATCACTGTGACATGAAAACACCACTCAGAATTTAGAAGACCAAAGAAGACAATGAAGCTCTATAAATTGTGTTTCTTTCTCTACCTGGTAGGTGGTTATTAAAAAGGAATAACCTCTACATAATGACACTGCAATAGTTTGGTAACTACAACATATTTACAGTCACTCTCTAATAACAGATAACCCACGTACTTTTTCTCCCTGTGATTTGCTGAGTGGAAGCAAACCCAATTTGAATCCTGCTTTTGCAGCTTGGTGCAGACTCTTTGCCCCATTATTACACTGCTGCTAACAGCGGCCTCGGACTGTCAATATCTTCCCTGCCACGGTTTACACTGGTAGTTGTTATTATATCAGACCATGAAAATTGATGGTGATAACACACTCTCTAGGAAGGCTCTATACATGTCAGTTATTCAAAATATGTCTCGTTAAATAAATATTTACAAGACTTTTGTTATTTAGCTTATAAACTGTTTGGACTGAGGCAGCTTTTGAGCAGTTGGAGAGCGTTCCAAAGAGTTACTGCAGATTAATCCATGTAAACCACACCACTGTGCTAAAAATTGCTATGGTGGTTCCTAACTGCCAAGTCTATATCCTTCCAACCTAAGAAATACAGGACATATTTTCCTTTGTAATAAAATCTCTTGATAAAAGCAATAAAAAAATACTAGTCCAGAACATGTGATTATCCTGGGGGAGGTGGAGGGGAATCATACCCATGGGATGACAGGAAAGTTGGCTCATTCTTGCAGCTGGGAGAATGGATAAGGGTTCAGATTATCTGAGCTACAGAAACAGGGAGAATCTTTAAACAGAGAGAAGGAAGAGCAAAGATATTCAGTTAATAGTCTAGTAATAATAGCTATTCAGTTAATAGCATAGTAATAATTCACCATTAATCAGTCATCCCCAAAACAGGTTTTATTTTGTCCTGGAGAAAGCCAAAGGGCAACATCAACTAAACAAAAGTAGGGTGGAAAAAAAGAGCCAGTCCTGTTTCTTAGCTTCAGATGTCTGTGACTTTTCAAGACCCCCAGATCAGTGCTGTGCAAGGATTTCAAAATAACCAAACTAATGAGGCTACATAAGGCAATAATGATGAGGCTCTAGGAGGGCAGACTCTTTTCAGTCCTAAAGATTTCTTCTCAGCAAGCCAAGTTTCCTGGCTTAAAACCCAGAGAGCAAGGATGTTTTCCATGCTTGCAGGGTCAGGCTCGTGAGTGCTAGTGTGCATGTCTCTAGGTCTCACACTGTGTCTCAAGCAGAGCCATCCGAGAAGTGGCAGCACTTCACGCCGCGCCGGCCGGCTCCCACATGCCGGCTTTCCACGAGAGGGAGCAACTCACCAGCACAAAAAGCCCCTTTTTCCCAGACCAACCACCAAATTCACTTGGAGCTCTCAATTTACACAGCTGACAGCAACCTTGATTTTTATCAGTTCTACTAGATTTGAGAATCATATACCCATTACTGATTTTTCATGCCTAAAGTCACACTGGCTGCGTGTGTATTTATGCATATCAAGGGAGAGGTAAAATGGACATCACTTATTTAGAGAAGTGATCCCTTCAATAAAAAGGAAACATTCATGTTTCCAGCTTTGCAACAGCTGCTGGGCTAATTATTAGGATGCAAAAATGATGGATTTACCAAAGCAATCAACTGAAGGCTTATTCTGTTTGTGCTGAGTGGAAGGGGCCTCAGCACTGCTGGGGAATTGAAGCTGGGAGGGAGGTAATTCTAGATTTGCCTGAAGTGTGCTACCCGTGGAAGGTACTGGCTGCTATTCAAGCTTCCTTCCCCTGCAGCCACCCCTTTTCCTCCCTAACAGGAGAGTCGGGAAGCAAAAACAGCTGTCAAAAAGGGTTCAATGTTATTGATAAGCCCTTTGTGTCAACTGAAGCCCCTCCACTGGCAAGTCCAAACAAAACAGCTCAAAATCTGCGTATCGGTGGAAAAACATGTTGGGCCGCATGTGGAATAAAGCAACAAGAAGTAAGCTCGAGTGTAACAGTCACAGTCGATTTTTACAAATGACTGTGCAATACACAGAGGAAATCCCCGGAGGGACTCAGAGTTGTAGTCCTGATCCCTTCCCCTCCCCACACCCCTTCCTCCCCCTGCCAGCAGCCACTGCAGCTCCTCTCCCACATAAAACTCAGCTGTGCCAGAGCTGGTTTTTCCCAGATTTCCCCCTTTTTCTATTTGTTTCCTTTCTGTCCTTTCATTAGGAAAGATATTTTGCTTTCTTCTTTTGGACCATTGCATTTTAAGCATGTATGCTGAACTGCAAGAGAAAGGAAAACACTCTGCCCTGTTGCCCATTCCCTGTTTACAGGGCACTGGACAGGCAGAATGAGCACAGCTGGAAGGAGGTTTGGTCCCATATTTAGATTCTTGTCAAGAGTTTAATTCCTCTTCCCAGCCTGATGGGCTCAGGTTTGGAAGTTACAGCTAAGTCCTGTGCTGGATTCCAGAAACCTGGCATGCATTTACACCTTTGCATTTCATTTTTTATCAGGGAGATGATTACTTTGTTCCTCCTGTGGCTGTCTGTTGCCTTGTTTCCAAGGTAGAAAAGGGATGATGTGGCACAGAGCGAAACAAAAGCTGGTTAAAGCTGTGATGCCTGTTTCTTTGTTATAATAAAAATGGACCGGTTAATAGTACCGGTGAGCTTGGGACTTTATCTATTGAACATATCCAGCACAGATGGATTTGGTGCAGGATTCTGCAAATCAAATCTTTCTCCCCAGAATAGATGGATTTGGTGCAGGCTTCTGCAAATGAAATCTTTCTCTCCAGAATGGCTGGAAGCTGCAGTGATTTGGAAAAGGTAACTTCCCTCTGCAAGTGATATTCATTTTTATATAATCTCACCCTGACCCAACCCATAGTCAATGCAAATGTCAAAACACATAAGAAAGTGTATTAGAACATTTGCTTCCTACTGAAAAGAAGAATAGCTCTGTTGTCTGAAGAAAAACTGGAGATGTGAAACTCCTGGTCCTATTTTGCATATGACATTTTCTTCAACTGTTGCTTTCAGGGAAGCAGAGTTGTGACGTTCAAACCAATAGCCAAAGTATGTGTTTATTTGAAATGTATTTTACATCCTTTGGACTTAATAGCTATCTTTCAGCATTCATGATTCCAGGCTGGAAAGTCCTAACAGGCATCTGGGGACAATCCCAGCCCTGTGTGCATGTCTGTGCGTTAGGGATCACAAGGTATGTCCAATACATTAAGACCATGATGGTTACAGCCCAGCTATGTAGGTTTGACTCCAGTTCAAACTACAACAGCAGCAGCTCTGGAAGTCTGGAGTTTAATCATAATCACCGGTGTGTCAGCCACGATGGCAGACATCACCTTGCCAGCAGTGGAAATCATGTGCCCTTTTATTCTGTTGCTTATTTTTATCCTTCTTTCAGCATTGCAGAATATGGCAGCACAAGACATTTGCAGTGCAAATGCTGGTCTGTGGTAAGCAGACTGATGCAATCCAAACACATTTGACACCTTTTATCCTGCACAGTGTCAAGTCCCAATGAGATTTGTCACATGCAAAGTAATTTATGAATTGTCTTTGTTATTTTATGTATCAAGAACCATTCATAAGAGTCATGCTACTCTCTAAGCTTAACTGGATTCCCCTAGCACAGAATCAGGATCTAAAATAAGAGCTGGAAAAGTCTGGCCTTCAGCTTGTGTTGAGATGAAATGGCTCAATGAGGAATAGTTTCTGATGATAAAAAACCTCCTTTGAAAACAGAAATCCCCAAAAGAAGGGTCAAAAAAAAGACCTTCTCTGTAGTTGAAACTTCTCTTGTTGCTAGTTCACAGTCAACTGCACCACAAAATGCTACGAGAAAAATTAGGGAGCTGTGTTTGGCTCCCATGGCATTGAAGTAATCCTGATGGTTTTAGGGACAAAAGGATGGAAGCTGAGGGAACATATCTAAAAAATATTAAGTGTCAAAGAAATACACCAAGTCATTCTATTAGTATTAATGAGTCAAGTGCTGAAACATTTACAACAACCACGGCTGCTGTTTCCTCACCAGGAGGACATACCCCTACTGTCAGAAACTCAGCAAGTTCCAGGGTAGGCTCTATAATCAAGACCTCAACACTTGACCAGTAAGCATAGTTTTGTCCTTTTGCAGACAGTCCTAGCTTATGATTTGTTCACAGCCACAGAGGAGGTCAATAGCAGAGATGAGACTCCATTTTAAGGACTAATCCCAGAGAATTTAAGGGCTTTCAGGTCTTAGAAGAGCCTCAGTGAAACAATGTCCAAGCTCTCAATTTTTCTACATTTAAATTCTCAAGACTTCTGTTCATCATAGGTGAAGCTGGTTCTGTGTCTCTCCTCAAAAACTGCCACAACATCTCTTCCAACAAGAAGAAACAAAAATACTTAACTCTGGTATGAAATTTGAAGGTTATTTGGGAGAAGCCTGAGTTTACCCTCAGGAAGATGCCACCATTACAATTCTGGCCAGACAGCTGCAAGATGCTGATAGAGGGAAAGGATTTCTTTTGCTTCATCTCACTCCACAGTTCCCATCTACTCCAAGCCCTGGCAGTGCCCTGCTCCCAGCCCAAGCCTTCAGCCATTAGCAGCTAATACTAAAATAGCTACACAGTACAGGCTGATGATCCATCTCAGGAAAAGGAACAACTTTAAAAAATGCCTAGAAGAAACCAGTGACATGCTAACCTAATTTCTCATGTACATTTGCCCCATTTTTACAGTCTTTCCAACTATCAGTGTCAGAGGCAAGATATTGGGCACATGATCTTACTGGACAAGCTCTTCTTAAACTATTTGGAGTTAATTACAAAAGGAGTGGCCTTATTTCTGATCTAAACTTTTTTTTTTTTTTTTTTTTCAGAATATGCATCCAGAAAAACAAATGCAATAGGAGATATTCTGGGGTATTTGTGGTGCCAAGCAATTAATATCCTCACTCTTTTTTCCCTTTCTCATGCTCTTCAATGAACAGCAGAACATGCTTTAGCTCTTCATTGTACACTGGGTGTAAGAGTTGTATCAGAACTGTCTGGATTTGAAAAGAAATGTGCTCAAATCAATAATTATAATAATAACAACTCAAACTTAGTGTTATGCAATAATTCTTTCTAGCTCTGAATGAATAAGGCCATACATTCTTGTGTAAGCCTAAGTGAATGGATGGTTGTATGTATACAGCTATGGATCCCTGACATATTATCCCAGAAACATAATATGAACAAACTCATTGAGGAGTTATATTCAGAAGTCAAGTTCTCACATTTATAATGTGTGATGTTTATGTGCATGTGTCTAATCTGGAAAATCTGATCCATAATGCCCAGTTTAGAAAAGAAAATACCAAATATGACTTTGAGTATATGGAAATTCCCCAGTTTTAGTGTTTGGGGATATCCCTATTTAAAGAAAAAGGGTGAAAAAACTAACAGAGTGTGCTAACAGCCAATGTAAGCTAAAGGTTGAAATTATTAAACCGACAAAGCAACAAGTAGTTAATGCTAAGTTTGGAATAATGTATTTGACGTAATGAATCTCCCCACGTCTTGGCAAAGCCAGGGCAGGGGCCCTAAATCAATGTTATGTTTGAGGTGTGATGTAACACAAAGGTACAAAAAGTTAAGGATGGAATGTCAGCCTTAACTTTAAACATCCTTTTATTTGTTAGACTGTATAACATAACACTAACCTTACTTAAACATTGTATTTGCCATGTTACATAAAACCACAGCGTGTAAAAGGAGGTAACTGAGTAACATTCAATCAGCCACACAAACAAAGACAACTTTCTTGCAGTCTTTGAAAGGGCTTTTGGACACGGCTTTGTTAAATACCAGTAGCAAGGATTCAAGATTGGTCTACCTGTATTAATTAATTCCTGGTATCCAAACCCCTCTGCTGCCAGCCTGATTAGATTTCGGATAAGCAACAGACTTTTCTTTGCTTTCCCCAGTTGTGTCGAAAACCTCACAAATTTCTGAGCCTGTGGAAGCTGCTTGTTATAAAGTTTAATAAAAGTTTCCTTTTAACACAAGCCTAGAAAGAGAAAAGGACAGGTCCCAACAGCCCTTTACACAGCATCATTTGCATACTGGGTTAGGCTACTTAATAGTCTCATTAGCACCATCTGTTGGGAACCCGCTAATAATGCAACTCGAAAGGTAATTCTCTCGAGATGTGAGAAATCACAGGGACAGACTGGTAACGTGGGCAGGGTTTATTTCCAAGCCAGTTAGGAATCAGAGAGCACTGGTTTGACTGTATTTTGCCTTCCAGCTCCATCACTGGTTGCAATCAAAAAGTCTCAGAGCACTTTGCTGGTTCCACTATCACCAAGGACTATGAAGCTGACACAGAACTCTGATCCGCTGAACTGAAGGCAAGTGGAAAACTGCACAGTTCCTTGCAGGAGCTGCCCAGCAGTTCATGGCATGTTTGGTTGGGTTTTTTTTTAAGGAATACTCCTATCCAAGTAACATGATAAAAGAGGCCACCCAAGCCTCACGACAAGTAGCAGCTTTCCAAACCTGGTGGCTCACCACGGCAGATGTGTGGGTCTCTTCTAGAGCCTTTAATTCACAAACACACAGCACAGGTGCTGGCACATAGTTTAGCAAACTGGAAAGGTGAAAAAGCTGAGGGTTTTTCAGTGAGTAAAACCAAAGCACCTCTTACAATAACAGTGAAATATATAATCCGAGAGACCTCTGAAAAGGTTGACGTTGCCAAATTATTATTGGAGTCCAAATCAAATGTCACTGCTTGGTTTGTTTTTACAGTTGGCCAACTTTGGGACTGAGATTTAAATACCAAAGGCAAGGCTGGCTCCTCAGCCCGATGTAAACTGGGCTTTACCCAGTGACAGCCAGGGGAGGGGAAGGTGCCCTGGGCAGAGCGCTCAGCGCTGCATGGCTAGCGGAGCCGCTGGAGCTCACCAGGGGTGGCTTTGCTCTTCATCCTTCCACTTTCTGCCCTCTTTGAGCCCTGTACCACATCCAATTGCTTATCCTGCAGTATTACATTACATGGGACAATCACTGAAAGTAGATTCATTCTTTCAGTACAGGTGGTTATGCTGTTAAATGGAAATTAATACAAATTAATATGAACCAGATGAATTTCTTCCTTTCATTCCAGATTCTTTCCTTTCTAGCAAGCCCTGTTGTCTCCCCTCAAACCTCCTGGATTCCTATTATTTTTAGATATTATGCAAGTAGGTAAATTTCGAATCCAAACCTTCCCCTGGAATATTGATTTTTCTGGATCCATTTAATTTTCCACTAAGTAATATATCAGCTCCCTTTCTGCTTGCACAACCAGCTAAGGTGTTACTTCACTGGAAGCCTGAACTTCTGCTTCCAGTGCTGGATTTAAATCACACATATATTATTGCCTAATAAAAAAAAATTTTGTGGTTTTTCTTTTTTCCCCTTTTTCTCTCTTTTTTTTTTTTTTTTTTCCTTCTCCTTCTTTTCTTTTTTGGCAAAATGTTTAGTGGTTTCTAAATTAATCTGAGCATGATGTTCAGTTCCAGGGCCCATTGTTGACTTTTTTCCCAGCCTCTCTTTTTCTGGAATTCTCCTTTTTAGGCGAGAACAGCTGTGCTCTTATATCTCTGCAATGTGGCCGTGTTACAAAGGTGAATACTTTTGCATTTGTTCCATCACTTTCTGTTTAATTCAAAACTAATTGCTGATACATTTTTGTAGGGCTTCTGGGCCTTGGAAATTATGGGATGAGGTTAGCACAGTAGTTTTGTTTTGTTCATAAAAGAATGTTGAATGGGTTTGTTTAAAAAGTTATCTAAATTACTCGCAGAAGGTTCAGTACAGGCTATTTAAGGCCTCCATCCTTTAATAGGATTCATTTCCATTATGGTAAGGACTAAACAGTTCTAATCTAGACTGATGCCCCTCTCTTCACATCCCTGTCCAGAAAACATAAAAAAAAATATTTCCTGTCACATAGCTTTTTCAGTCTAAATATACGACAGAGGTAGCAGAAACTGGGATGCAGAGGGGTGAAATGGGTGGTGCTGTGAGTTAATGGAAGATGTGCTGCTTTCAGGTTTAAGATGTGGTCTCTGGATTAGCTGGTATAAGAGGAGCATTCTATGTGCACAGTGGCACCTTTGTGTCTGCTTGCTGGGAAGAGAAAAACAAGAAGGCACCATAATAATCTACATGCCCTGAAACTGATGTGGCCCTTCCTGGAGAAAGCTGTCTTGGTCCTCCAAAGACAGCAACCAAATCCAAAGATTCCCAGTGTTGCTGCCAAAGTTGCATGGCCCACACTTGTTATTTTTCAAAGAAATGCAAAGCAAACCAGACTTGCATGAAGAATATATGTGTATGTGAATAGAGGTCCTTTCACTGAGTTAAAAAGCTGCAAATACAGGGTAAATTCCATTTCGGTTCAAAACAATAGGAAAACATCATTCAGAAAAATCTGAATCACTGATCAAAAGCATTTCAGGGAGAGTAAGGTGAAAGGATAGGTGGAAAAGGACATATGTAAGCTTTCAAAACTTATTTATCTCTGTCCCCATACATATATATGCATAGGGTTTTTTCCTATAAGTATGAGAAAATGAACAGATATTCCAGTATTTAAAATCCACATATATAAGATAAACAATTGTAATTCCCTCTTTCACATTTTTCTCAGCCAAAATAATTTATGAAATACACCATGAACTTGATTTTATTATTAGTGTCCCTGGACCTTAGCTAGACATGCAGCTATTACCCACTGAAAAAAACCACTGCCCTGTTAATGTACATTGGCAAATTCCAACCCAACTTCCACAGAAGAGGAAGGGTTCTGAAATAAATTTTTGTTCTCTTCACACAATTAAATATTTATTTACTTACTTATTTATTACATTTAGTGTGGTTTACTTCTTTAATAACATATTTATAAGAGCTCCCCTACCTGTCTCTTTCTGGAATTATAAAACACACGTACCCACCTGCAGTCTGCAATGCTACTATTTATAAGCTCATATAGGGATTGCAAAATTTTCCCTACAAGTTTGTTCTGTATTTTTCATTTCCAGCTGCTAATGGCTCTCAGAAAGTAGAAGATCTAGAGGTAGAGGTGTGACTTAACCACACACTATAAACCTCTGAAAGTCCCTGCTGTACTTTAATATAAAGGAAATTCACTTTTCCCCAGGCAGGATCGTTTATTATATCTGCATATGCTTTAGGGTTCTAGTGACTCTGTTTAAGTGACAGAGCAGAGTTAATGACACTGTTAGATGCTGTGGAAATCAAATATTGTGTGTTACCTATCGATGTAAAACACCCCTGCTGCAAACTCTAAAACTTTTAACAATTTGGTTTCTGTTTCTTTCTTTTTTCTTGGTTTCTGGAAGTGTGTCTGTTCAAACCAATTATTTGAGACTAACTGAGCAAAGAAAAAGTATTTGACTGAGCATGAAGACAATGGAGACTTAAGAATAGGCAGAACTTTCCCCAGAAATGAAAGTTGATAGGATGGATTTCCCCACAGGAAGTTGTAAAATTCTATTCACCACTAAAATGGGCAACTCATTAGCAGAATACAGTGTTGGGATCTATCTGTTCCCATCAATATGGGACAGACTAGAGGTCTTATTTCATATTTCTGGCACACTTAAGTTGATGAACTTTAGCAGAGAAATTTCAATGAAGTTTTCATCAAAATTTCAGAAAAGTGTAACTAACTCTAAAAAAGATTCTTCTGATGGCAGTTGCCAGAGGAACCACTTAAGCAAACTGGATTTGTCCTACATAATTTAGCAGCCATTATTTTCTCTGAGATGTTGGTTAGGCAGGAAGCCAGGACAGGCTCTTTCACATCCCAGGTCTAACTGGTAGCTCTGACCACTGCTCTTGTCCTGGTGAGTCCATGCATGAGAGACTTCAAAAATCTCCATTTCATTCTGACACAGAATAAGCACTCCCTTTTTAATCACAAATGTATTTGTCTGAAAGGAAGATTGTCTCTATTACTTCTCTGTTTGGGAAATATTATCCTGAAAAAAATAAGTAGAAGTTAGCAGAGTAGTATGAAAGAAAGCCTGCCTGAACTGTGTAATTTAAGGATATAAAATTTTCAGGAGAAACTTTGCTAGACATTTAGGCAAAACACTTAAACACTTCAGCTTAAGCATATTCTTCATATTCATAGAATTAATATATTCCTTGAACATCAGAGAAATCTCATTAAAAGACCTTTCTCATTAAAAAATCCTCCTAATTCCCATTACACATTTAAGAGTGTGTGTAGATTAAATGTGTGTGTATAAATACATACACATATATAATGGCCAATATAAGTTGAGAAAACAGATACTGAAAGATAGAATGAGCCTGTTATTTTGCATATATATATATATCTGAAGAAAGAAATAGTGTTCTGTCATTTCTGCAGGTGCATATCCCAGGGAGTTCAGCTGACTTCCAGGAGAGCAGAGTTTCCTATTCTCTCAGTATTTTTTGTGTTCTAGTTTCACTGGTCCCTCATAATTCATATTAGAGCAGGGCATTATCACCCCCTTCCAATGCTTCAAGATTTTGATGTGTTTCACATTATTTATTGTTGTCTTTTTTGTTGTTGTTTTTTAATATCTCAACAGCTTCTAGTTTACTAGGTGGTGTTTGTGCTGCCATTTTAGAATGATCAGGTTTCCACATTAATTTATAGAAATTTTTCCATTTTTCAATCATATTTTCAACCTTTATCTCTCATGTTAGAGAGTAGGATGTAATGGACTATACAGATATCTTTTTCTTTGGATAGAGTGTAATATTTATGTATGATTTAGTCCATCAGACTGTCCAACAGAATTCTGACCTTCTAAAGCCAGTTATATTTTTTGTATCATTGCCATATGTTGCCATAAATGATGTTTGGGTTTTTTTCAGATCCATTATATTCTTTAGTGGCTATAAAAATGATGTTTCCCCTAATAATATTTGTTACTATATTTTTTATTTCTTTTAATACTGACCCTTCTTAAAAGTTGGATTGGATCTGTACTAGGGTTTTTTTTTTCTACGCTTTTGTACATTAAAATCAGTGCATTGCACCTTTTTCATCCACTTAAAAAGTCCAGTTCTTACTGATAGCCTCAGGTCTATAAAAATGGAATGTCCTTTTTGATAAGGTTAATTAACAGCTCTGCTTGAGTGGCTTAATTGAGTATAAATTTCCTATTATTCTTTCCCAGCTCCAAAGGATTCTTTCTTTTATTTCCTTCTGTGTGTTAGGGGCCTAGCTCTAGTCCCACTGAAGTGTGAGATGTTCTATAATTAGAAAG